>JBCJKH010060086.1:3224-22908 GCA_039877255.1 Loriculus beryllinus | reverse complement strand
TCAAAACATGGTCCCCCCCCCCCCCCAAAAAAAAAAAATGCATAGGTTGTTCATTTGTTGGTTACTAAGAAAGGCAAACAAGTTAACATTTACACATGACCAGTTGCTCACAAAATGTTCCATCTGCTACAAAGAAGGTTGAAGTTCATCTTTCTTATGTTTAGAATTGCTCTACTGTTCCTAGGTAACCTGTAGTCAAAACCCATGTGACTGAGATATCAGATCCTGACTTCATCATGAAAGAAAAGTACTTAGTGTAAAAAAAAAAAAAAACCAACAGTGAAAAACAGAAGATCAGACCACTTGCTTCATTTTCACTCCCTTGTAAATTTTAAAAGTTCATGATTAAGTATTGACTGAGCCATAAACCTCAGTGTTTTTAAAGTCAAAAATATTAGCACACACAACCTGTTAAAGATTAAGTATTCTGCTTTTTCTTGTATAAATATACTCTCCTAAATATGTGACTACAGAAAAGGAAATGTCATCACTCTGTTAAATGTCAACAATTTACTATAAAAGAACATGGTACAACCCTCAAAAATTAAGTCACAGCAATTCTGAACTTCCAAAACATGGTTTCTTGCAGCTCAGCTCTGTGTGGGTTCTCATGCACCTAAATAGTATGTTTGCACCCTCACCAGCTCACTTGTTAGTAGTTGCAAGACTGCTTCTCAAGTGCAGTGTGTACTTTCATGAAACTTTGTAGTAACCTAATGATTTTGAAATTTCATTATGTTTAAAACAGATTACATCTTACTGGAAAAGCTTGTCAATCAGGCAAAGAGGCAACCTGATCTTAAAAGCCATGCTTACTTCAGAAATAGATTTAAACCTCAGCACTGATCAGGGCCTACATACATAGCATTGATAAAAACTTCCCCCCCCCCCAAAAAAGAAACATTTGCATTCTGTTGCTGCTATGAGTTTTCTAAACATCCATGTCTAGAGGACACATCTGGGAGGAAATGACTACAAGCCAAAGGGAGCAAAGCAAGTATAATCAGTTTTCTAGCAATCTTTGTTCAGTAGAGGCAACTCTAGAGGCCCATTTGAGCCAAAACAAACTTGTGTTCTATGTAAATTGAACTGTAGCCATCCCTAGGAACTGGGCTTAACCCAGATAATCCTCTGATTTGGATACCCAGAAGCAAATATATTTAAGCAACTTTCATATGCCTATACTCAGACTTTTACTACATGGAAACTATACTATAGCACAGATGTTTCTCAGCTTTTTTTCTTTCTTTTGTTTAAAAAGGCCACAAATGTCTTAAAGACTACTTAAGATCTGCTGTTGATAGAAGTGATACAGATTTTGTATGAACTCATGGACAAGTAAAGGTAGAAATCTGGAAATATGTATCTGAAAGAATATAACCTTGACCCAAACGAGAAACTTCACTAATCCTAAATAAACACTATTTTCCAAAATCTCACATTTTACCATAAAAAATTATCCTGGATGCAGCCTATAGTACTGGAGATAAGAAGACTACTGAGTTTTGGAATGTTAAAGTATCCTTTGGAGTAACATCCTATTTGTGCTATTTTTACTTGCTCAGAGGGTGTTCCTAGGTTTTCCCTCCACTTCCAAGAGATTTTTGAGGATTTAGGCAGTAATGATATGAACATACACGAGGGATTTAAGTCTCCTTCACAGGGCCAGCATGATCATTCCTGCAAGCTTTCACAGCTCCAGTCTCTGAAATTAAGCAAAACACTGTGGACTGAGGCTAAAGCCCTTCACAATATGCTTTACTGAGGTCTATGGTCAGGAACAAAACATCATGGTTAGTACACAGTTCATGCTTACTTAGAGGTGCTATTCATACATGGACTTCTTTGGACTACAAACGCATCAAGTTTCCTAAATTGTCTCATTTAGTAATTACAAGTTACTGCACTGCATCTTCGAATGCATGTCAGCTAAGATGATTCCAATGCTTTGTTTTGGTATTATCCTTTATGAATCTGTTTAAGATATATTGTCACTGCCAATACTCTTTGACTACTCTTGTAAAGAGTAAAGAACCTGTTCGTTACATCGAAGATGTAACTGAATCAGAAAACAGTTTCTTGTGCTGCTGATAGTTGACATCCAAGTGTGCCTTGTGTCATTCAGTTGGCTGTTTTCTGTCTTCATGCTTCATCTGGCACAACTCATCCCTATCTATAGAGGTGTTCAGAAAAAGGAGGTGACAGGCAGCCACTGCTGTGAAGAATGAAGACTGTAGTGTCTAATCAGTTAGTCCATGGGGTGAGTCTACGCTTGGGTGAAATTTACTGCTAGCACTGGACAGTTAGGAATCTTGCTGGGTCCATGAAGCTTCATCTTCACAATCTGATTTTCAGAAAGAATAATGAGAAAATCCTACTTTGCAAAGAAATCATAAAAGCAGATCAATGAGTTGCACCATTGAATGATATAGCTAAAGTGAACGCATTCAGCTGAAAGACTGAATAACTGAGATAACTCAAGAAGAAACCTTGGTATCTTTTGAGTATATATGCCCATTTATCAGATCTATTATCCAGATAATTTTTAAATCTTTCATTATGGTGGCTATTGCACCTCCAGTTCCAGAATCCATGCTGTTTCATGAGCTCCATCTGGGTCTTGTTCTGTAATAGAGTGGATTTTATACCACCCAGTACCTAGAGCTGACCTGACCCCACTTTCACTTACTTCACTTTTCACTTACTCTCAAGAAATAATATAAATGGAAGTGTAGAAAGAAGTTTACATATATTTTAGACTCCTAATATAACATCTGTAACTAAACTGCAGAGTCAGTTAAAAGTAGAGCATGTTTGACTTAATTTTAAACAGGTTTCTATTTTCAAGTATGCACTGATGTTTTGGGGCTGTATTACACTTCTTCCTTCTCTGTTTCCTGAGTCCACATAAATTTTGTAAATAAACCCTCCCTCTTCCAAGAGGGGAGAGTTTTCCATTTTTAACTATTTTCTATGACTCAGTCACTCACAGTGCAGCATTAGCAAACAATTCTTTATACCACAAGGAAATATGTAAGTAGCATGTTGGGAAAATAAAACAGATTTAATTATTTCAGTGCAAATTTCAAAGGGATTATATATATAAAAAAAATGAGCTGACTGTACTAAAAATACCATGGCAGAGTCTAAAGTTACAGAGAGCAAAACCCCATTATTTTTACATAGGCTCATCAAAAAAGATAGACTGCAGCCATCAACACTGCCAGAACTGTCAATAATTAACAGATTTGAAAATACAAGTAGCTTATGCCAATCACACACATTTGGCAAAGGTGGCAGCCACACATTTGGCAGCTGCATTTGTTACCTGGCTACGACCTCCTCATTTAGTGCTTCAGTGTGGCCAGAAAAGGCAGCTTTGAACTCTACTAATGCCGAGGACCAAGGGCAGGTCAGAGCATCCAGATGAGCAACAGGACAACATATCTTCCTGTCAAAAGTTTCAGAGGCCTCCTGTTGTGATTTCACCCAGCAGATAGCTAAATACCACATAGATGTTCCCCCTGTCCCGAACCCCAGCAGGATGGGAGAGAGAACTCGGGGGGAGAAAAATAAAATTCTTCGGTTGGGATAAAGATAGTTTAATAGGATGGAAATGGAAGGGAAAATAAATAATAATAATGATTTTAAAAAAATAATTAGAATATGCAAAATTAGTGGTGTCCAGCGCAATTGCTCACCACCCTTGCTCAGGCAGATCCTGAACAACAGCCCCTGGCCAGGTTTTCCCTTAGCTTATATGCTAAGCATGATGTTCTACGATATGGAATATTCCTTTGGCCAGGTGAGGTCAGCTGTCCTAGCTGTGGTTCCTCCCAGCTTCTTGTGCCCCCTCCCCAGCCTACTCACTGGTGGGGTGGTGTGAGGAGCAGAAAAGGCCTTGATCTACTGTAAACACCACTTAGCAACAATCAAAAACATAAGTGTTATTAACATTATCTCATACTGAACTGAAAACACAGCATTGGAAGAAAATTAACTCTATCCCAGCCAAAACCAGGGGAACTCCTTATATCACCTCCTTTTCTTCTCTCAGTTACACTGACATTGTTGTCACCATACTGGAGGGGATCTGGACCACAGATGAGAACATTCCCTTTTGGGAAAGAAAAACACAGACAACTCCCTTGACTAAACATTTAGAAGTCCATTGCTTCTTCTCCATAAATGGAGACTAACCGATATTTCATTTATCTACCCATGCAAAGTGTGGCTAACTTTCCATTTAGGTATTGTCTTAGTTTGAAAACTTCTAAAAGAAATTCATGCCATCTCCGAAATAGAAGGAAAAGCTCAAAGAACAACATGAAGTGGAGGTAACAACCAAATTCTATTATTTTTAGCCTGCAGTTTCCTTTCTCGATTATAGAAGAGAGAATTAGAATCAGAAAAAAAATTACTCTATCTCCAGGAGCAGAATTACAAAAGCAGACTGAAAATAATGTATACTCTATCCCCTAGAGGGATGGGAAGGAGGTCTACAAGGCCTAGCTTTCACTGACAGAATAATATAGTCATGAGAATTTAAGAAATTTTCCTGCTGCAACCCTGGAAAATGCTGACCAGTCCTGGATTAGTCAGCCTGATGCACAGAGGTGACATGATAAAGTGAAGAAGCCAACAAGAAAGCCATTGTCAGGTCCCTAGGAATGAGACCTGAACATCACCTGGTAAGAGCAATTTGCAGCATTTTTGCATCCATCTCCATATCCCACCTGTCATCACAGTGCACTCTCATTGCCCGAGGAGAAGTAGAAGGTATCATTCCATGTTCTCTTACACCACACTCTCATTTCTATTTACAGTGGGTGTATCACTCTAAATAAAACCCTTTTTCTACTTCATATTCACATACATTGTGTAGGTGGACAACAGAAATAATACTTAGAAAGCATTACTGGAGATTGAGATTTACAATCCATACAAGAAAAACTTAATTTTGCATCTGCAGCTACACTGATATAGAAAGCATTTTAAAATGTAAAGCTGAGAATTTTGAAGAACTAGTCACTTCAAGTCTGAGCATTCCAAAATAAATACATAAAAGTGTCATTGAAAAAAGAAA
The DNA here is from genome assembly GCA_039877255.1 of Loriculus beryllinus. NCBI lineage: Eukaryota > Metazoa > Chordata > Aves > Psittaciformes > Psittacidae > Loriculus > Loriculus beryllinus. The sequence continues at coordinate 17,822 of JBCJKH010060086.1, read as the reverse complement.
TCACAGCTTGACAGCATGGAGAAAATAAATGTAAGTGCTTGCAGCAATACTTTGAATGAAGAACACTCTGACAGATGATACCTCATTCTTGCCCAGTTCAGGAACTGCCAACAGGTTAATGTCTAAAGCAAATTCAAAATCATGTTTTCTCTAGTGTGTTATGGGTAACTAGCAATCCTACTGCAGAAACTCGTCTGAACTCTTTCAGAAATATAGCCTGACACAAGTATTCCAGTCATTTTTTCTGATCAATCAGTTAAAAAGTAATAAATGCACAAGATCATGCTTAGGAAGTACTTTCATCCATAAGATTTCAGAAAATAAAATGTAAAATAGACATCTAAATTATTTTGTTAAAAAAGCTTCTTTGATAAATCCACTACAGGAAGAACAAGGAACCTGATCTTTCAATTAGAATATAATGAGGTTCAAGATCAGGTTTACTATCCTGGGGTGTGGGGACACATACGAACAAAACCCCAACCATATTTGTTTTGTGTTTTTCCATATCTGGTTACTTTATTGTATCTTTCCTTTCTCAAAAAACCCTTCAATTTGTACTAGATTATTACTTAATTACTTAGAATAGAATATTATTTAAAGTGGAACATAGTCTATGCATTGCGGATGTTATGTTTCAAGACTTACAACACTATTTAAATTGATTAGTTTAGGATTAGAAACTATGATGGGCAAAAAGCTTGCTGCAAATGCTTGGGCTTGCTTGGGTATCAACTCTCACAACATATTTTTTTGCTATAAGATGACTTTTAAAAGGATTTCTACACCTGCCAAAATTTTTCCTTTTCAGAGGAAGAGGAAGCCAGTGAGTAAAGGCAAGAACAACATGTCTTGTACTTGATGAAGCTGAATGAACACATGCCAGTGAACAAGATCGCATTATAAGTCTACTGGGCCAAATATAGCATGGATATGGAACAGCTGGCTATGTCTGCCATTTCTGCTCATATTTTGCTATATCCACTGACATCTAAGTATGTACTAGTTATTACATGTTAAAGTTTGAAGAATCCATTCATCACTTCTATGAGCTTTCTGAGTATTACTCTCAGAATATGGCTTTTCTGAGCACAGATGGATCCAGTTCTGCAGCCTATATTCAGGTTAATGACCACAGGTAATATCTTTGGATTTTACTGCAATCTCATGCAACTTTAATTCCACTGACTCAAACAGAATTTCCCTGATTACAAAACTGTGACGGAAATACAGACCACTGTTATTAATGAGCTCAGTCACACAGGGACTACTTCACAAGAAAATGTTGATATGATTGTAAACTTTAACATAGTGAAATATTAAATTGAAGATGAACATATTATGTGAGTATTTATAAAAAAACCCTAAAGAACTGTTAACCAGTGAAAACAGCAAAATACATTATATTCTGCTTAAAAAAAAAAAATAAATCAGTTCTTCTACAGAAGTTTCTCTGGGGGGTGGGTTGTTTGGTTTTTGTTCTGAAAAATCCCTGTCCTTTAAATCATGAACTGGTTAAGAAGACGGTAACTCTGGCGGATAAAAAGCAATTCAAATAACAGTTAAAGTTTTAACTTGTGAAATGCAAAGCTTCTTAAAACATAATCAGGAAAACAAGCTGTATGCACAGATAAAATTGTATGTACTGGTAATGCCCCAGTATCTACACTTTACTACAAAATATACGTATTGTTATGTTAAACAGAAAAATATCTTTCAGCGATTCACTGAAATCCTATTTCCCAGGAACTCTTTCAAGATGGGTAATGTTATTGAAGTGTAGTAGTATTTTCACAATGCATGATTACAGAACTCCTTAAGGAAAACTAAATTAACAAAGAACCTGGTAACAACCTACAGGCATACCCATTCCTAGGTCACCCATCCCAAAAGGTTAACAGATGAAAGGGAAGTTTTCCTGTGAATTAACAGGGGAGTAAGAGGCTTTTGCCCCCATTAGTGCTGACCAGCACGAGCTCTCGTATCAAAGGCAGCTTTGTGCAACTCCATAGCTCACACTATTTAAGTGGCATCATGTCACCCCCAGTTGGATCACTGCAGTATCCTGAGCTAGACATCAGCCATTGCTCTTCTCTTGTTCCACAGTGTAGAAACAGATGTGTGAAACACAGACAGTCCAGAAAAGATCTTTGCAGAAACAGGCAACGAAGCTGCAGAAACACTCTTCCAGAACATCATCTGTCATGTGCTCTAAATGCATGCCAATGAGCAGTTGGCCAAGGAGCTGACTTACGGTACAGACCCTTGCAGAGCTCCTCGAGAGCCACAGTGACACTGAAAGAAACACGTTGATGTTCTTGTCTCTGTCTGCCCATGGTGATGCATTTAGCAAATGAGTAGGATGACTATATTTTCATTTCTGTCAATTTGGTGGTTTTTACAAGTCCTAAGCTTACTTTATCAGAAATGCTGAACTGATGCAAGATTTGAGCACAAGGGTGAAATAATGAAGATAACGAGTGAGATCACAGGAAGGACATGTTGCTATTTAACATTTCCTCTGAGCCACAGTCTCCCTGTGTGGATTTGAATATTTGATAAATTTATACAGGACAAAGAAAATCAAAATGTCTCATATATTTCAGTTAAAGAAAATGTTTACTGTTAAACTAGGAGAACTGGTATTTCTTCTGAAGTTATAACTTTCAAATAAGAATCAGCCTTATCTGTTGCCTTCATGAATACTGAAATAGTTAATTGATCAGTCAAATGTTAATAATTGTTACTCAGTCTGTGCCATGAGATTATGTACTCACGCTGAGAATCAATGGTAATTAAGTAGCTGATCAATGGAGGGACCTTTGCAATGCATACAAAGCTCCAAAATACAAGGCCAGTTGCTAAAACTGAATACAAGGAGTGAAAACTCTTCACTGAAAGTAAGTTTTCTTCACTGAAAATGCTTTTCTCTTTAATGCAAGGTTAAAAAATGTATTCTTTTCAATCTACGACATAGAACAGAGGACTCCATGACACTGACAGTGTGGAGAATTTAGATTTAAGAACAAAACCCCCCATTAGTCATTTTACCTTATCCTAGATAGAATCTGACTTAAAATGACTGGAGTGGACTGGTAGCCAAGCAATCCTGGTGCTGACTGAAAACTAGCAAGGCAGTGAATGGAATATACTCAGTTATCAGTGTCTTTAATCTATAGATTATTTCAGAAATTACATTAAAGCTGATGTACTTTACAAGACAGTTTAAAAAACTTACAAAAAAGTATTTCTAATATGATTGCCACTAAAACTCTCATGTCACACATGGAACTGATCTGCCTAGTCATGAACAAGTCATTAATGTGCAGTACTGCCTCAATTTTGCATGTACATGCATGGACACATACACAAACATTTCTGTGTTCAAAACCAAAAGTGCATGAACCCAGGACAGTGCACTAAGTTGACTACAAAATGAGATGCAGCTCATTAAATCCAGAAGTTTATGTTACAATATTGAACCCTTATCCTTATTTCTAAATATTTTACAATTGCTTTGCTTTGCAATGATTCTCTCACTTCACTATTAAATTCTGTCAAAATATTTACAAAACCCGAAGAGGTATTCAGAATTTCCCATACTTACAGTGATATTTAATGTAACTTTCCAAACCCACAGTGACAGTCATAACAAAAAATATTATATAGGTATAAGGGAGCCCTCAGTGAGTCTGAGGGTTATATATATATTTTTGTATGTTCTGAACATTCTATAACCTGTTCCAAGAAAGATGTCAACCTTTCAAAATAAAATCTGTACCAGTTTAAATCTAAAAATAAATATAGCACACAACAACTGATATTTTATCTTGCTTTGCTTTTTAGTTCATCATAACAGAAAACAAATTTTCTTTCTTTACATCTTCACAGGAAAAACTTGAAATAGACAAGGACACCTTTAGCAAGAGTTTCACAGAAACTCTAGAAATTAAAATGTTTCCTACCTACCTTTACTACATGACCTAAATTCTATATTTTATATCCCATGAATATATATAAAACACAGCACTGTGACAACCACCGTTTTTCCTTTTCAAGTAACTGTACTGAATATTTTGTTTCCTCTACAGAGTATGATGTAAAATAACTTCTGCACAAGATATATGTGGAAGGAATGTTTAAATCGAATAGTGTGCACAAATCTAATATTTCCATATAAAGACCAATATTTATCCGAATAAAGAGCAAACAGGATTTTAATGATACAAGTTTTGCTTTTGCTGCATACATGTAACTGCTATTGATGTTATGAAACAAAAAACAACACAGAAAAGCCTTGAAGAAAAATGCTTTGTAGACTGAAGAGAATCTATCCACACTGCTTAAATTAAAGCATATAATACCCTGATACTGAGTAACATTAATTCTACTGAAATGTAGACACAATAATATTCAATCACCTACTCTCCATATAAACCGGGGCAATCACCTGTTCCTCCTTATTTCTTAATATGTTTGATTAATAAAGATAACAAGGCATTTTATATCTTAAAGTTCCCTTCATTAGGCTAACAAACGTGACAAAAACTGATGAAGCACACGGTACAGGTTTGCACACACTCTATAATAGCTGTTCTCTCGGCCTTGCTGCACTGCCTGCAGAATCTCAGCAGGTTTATCTAGAAAATATATTGGCCTGTCCTGAGTAGAAAGAACATAAACCATAATTCTGGCTGTTGTTTTCGTTCCTTTTATACTGACCAATAACTCAGTTTGCTTATATCTGGCAACGCAGCCTTTATAACATGGTTTGGTTTGTACTGGCATTTTTAGACCATTTTTCTTTAAGTGTCGTGGATCTCAAACAGCTTTACAGAATGAATTACTGTGCTCGAACAAGCACTTCTTCAGTATGATATGAAGCACATGGATCAATCTGTAGGTAGTAATAAGAGAAGGAACATGATTGTTTGTATTTGTGGATTAACCTTTGGAGTTTTCAGATATAGAGCTCAACAACTGCCAACTGAAAGAAAACCCCAGCATAATGGCTTATATGAAGGATAAAATCTGTAACAACACGCCACCTTTTCATGTTTGCTCTGAGACCTCTCTAACTCAAGCCTTAAGAGCAGGATGCATGTCCTAAGCATGAAGTCTTCACCCATATGCACTAGAAGCATTTCTAGAGGTCTGCACTTCTAAATGTTCCTAAAGATGGAGTAATAGATGATCTTGTGCTCAGCTATAACAAATGCTATAAACCAACCATCATTTCTTTTAAGCATTTTCAGGAGTTACAGAATGTTACACAGAGGACCCTGAAAGAACAAGTCCAACATTTTTAATCTCATGCCTCTTAAATTGGACATTATTTCTTTATCTTCCTTTGAAACAAAATTATTCAAAATAAAAAACTCTGCTTCCACAGTATTTGGGTTATTGAAATATTGCATAATAGCTTATATAGTGTATAATAATTCATCATGATTACAGATCAAAGTCCTAAAAAGAATGTAAAAAAAAAAGTACATAAAAATACAAAGACTTCCACAGATATGCCGGTATTATTTTAAACTGAGTATTCAAAAAGCTTATTTTAATAATTAATCGAATAGCTGTATTATAATAGCAATAAATGATTTAAGATGTAATTAACTCAATTATAAACATTTCTTATGAATACATAAAAGATTTAAATGTTTTAGAATATAAAAACCATTACAAGTTCTGGTCTATAAATACACTCAAACAAGACTTTTAACTGCTGAAACCAAAATGCACAATATCATCCAGAATTCATGAAAGTTAATACAATGCTATCAGGATATTCCTTCAATTTCACATGGTCTTGCTTCCCAACTAGCAATCTTATCATTATAGCTCATATAATTCTTGCTTTGATATACTATAAGCTATTTTCAGTCTCAAGTTATCTCAAAAAGCCCAGCTACCACTGTCTCAGATAATATTTCTGTTGACTTCAAAGTTTCTCTGGTTTACATAGTGCAACTCAGGCATGTGTAAGATCAACATATTTATTACAAAGTTTTATCGCTTAAAACTAAAGTTAATGAACTTCGTTATGCTAAGTGGAGGACACTGCAAGAGTTATTGTTCTATTAAAAGACCTCAGTAATATTTTCAGGAGAGGGAGGGGAAGAAGCCATTTCTAAGAAAAGAAAAAGAAAAAGAAAAAAGAATGTCGTAAGAGAAGCATGTTAAAAGTGGAAGAAGCACCACGACCACAAAACCAACAAATAGTTTCAAAAATATGGTAGTACAAGAAAAAGAACAACGTTGGACTGTGCGCAGCAAATTAAAGGCATAATGAAAACTGCTCGCTCACACAGTATTTTATCTTAAAAACATATGGAGCTCACATTTTCTGTCTGTTAGAACTGAATACTATGAACTGCTTTCAATTCTGAAAACATAAATTCTAAAATCATGGCACTGTTCTCTAAGACAGGTATTATGTACAACCTGATGGATTAAGTATGAGAATTTTACTGTTACCGGCTGTGATATCTAAAACGCCAACTAATCTATCTCTCTGCACTGATTACCACTGGCAGCAGGCAGCTTGCCTGTACAGAAGGCTGGAGAGGTGCTCTTTTAAAATCTGAGTATAGCTGTTTGAACTCAGCTGGAGTCTTTACACTGACTTCAAAACACTGGTGATACTTCACCTACCTAATTGTCTTCTATCTTCCAGAATTTGTGATTCCATACGTAAGAGTTCTACCACCTTGACGTATTAGCATGTATTTAATGAAGAAAACCATTGTGTCATTTTAAAATATGCAGAATTATAGTATCAAATGGAGTTAATAGACCTGCGGTGATCAACAGCATGGTGCATTACAAAATGTGAATACACACACATCACAGACACTGCTATTCCTTTCTCCAGGTTTACCAAGTATTTCATGAGAATTTGACATTTGCTTCAATTTATGACTCCTAAATTCTTATTAAGGTTAGAAATAAACTCAGCCCCTCTCTGTGCATAGCTGTGGAAAGAAATGCTCACTCAAGAACCACAGCTCCTTTCTGCCTCTCCCACAGTTTAAGAGTGGCAGAGAAATCACGGAGAATCAGAGTTGAACATTTTATGGTCTTCTTCCCCTCAGTGTGGCAGCTCCTGTTCCTTCCAGCAGGATGAAAGGGAACAACGGCTCCTGTAAGCTTGCCTTCACATACTTCAGTATACTTCAATGGCTTTTACATACACCCTTGTGTGATGGATAAACACCCGTACATACCCTGCTTCTTTCAGTCATGCTATGAAATGAGAGGAAATGCCCTGCATTTCCTTCTTCTTGCATGCAGTCCCAAATTGTTCGCAAGCAAAAGACATCCTATAAAATGTCCCAATGTGAAGTATCATGTGAACAAAAAAGTAGGCAAAAACCAACAAAGATAAACAGAACTCCTCAAATTAAATTAAATTTAAGAACGACTCACTGCAAATTACCTCTATATGTGAGGATGCATTTAGGATACATAGAATTAAATTAGTGTGAGAAATTTTTAGAAACTTAAGCAGAGGAAGAAAACAGAAGCTGAATTACACATAATCATACCCTCATGTCATCCTTAAGAGTATGTCAAATTAGAGCGCTTAAGAAAATGCAGGAAATCTAAATGTGGTCCCTGACGGGCTGAACCTGGGCTGGCTCCATTTCAAAGGACTTTTTCTCTAGTTGTCTGCTGCCCATTTTAAACCTGATAATGGAGACTCAGGTCTGTTCAGCTTCAGGCTGGCATTTGTCTTTGATGACTAATTTCTTCTGTGCCTGCATATCTCTTCAGGCAGCTAATTTCTGATAAGGTTTATGCTAAAAAAAAAAAAAAAAAAGAGTGTAATATGAAACCAATCTAAATACATTTACCTTTCCTAACACTAACTTTCAAATCATACATACTAATCAGGCTTTTGTAATTTGCAGAATCTGGAAAATGCCAGAGCTACATGAAATAATGATTCAAATGGTGACATTCTTACTTTTTGTTCAATACTTCGTCCTTCACTGATGGCTGCCTTGATGGTAGCCTAATGGATTACGGAGGCTCTGTTGCTTGAACTGGTGATGACTTTTAACAGCTGAAGGTGATATGTTTGGGGCCTCAATCATACAACCTCCTCTCCTGCAAGCTGGTTTCAAATAGCTTATTAACTCATGTTTCTGCAGATTAAGTAAACTTCAGATATGAGGGAGACACGGGCTAGATATTATCTGGGAAAACAGCTTCTCAAGTCTTACAGCAGATCCTTGAACTCTTATGTGTTTTGTCAAGTTTGAATAATGTTAATGTGTATGAATTTTCATATGAATATGAAATTTATCTATATGAATATGAAAAAGACTTTCATCTTCACTTGAAGATATATTGATCACTTTAGAAATGCAGAATAAAATTTTCTAAATTCACCAGAACATTGTGATTTAATTTCCTGCTCAACAAAGAAAACCACTGAAACATCACCCCGTTCTTATTACTTAAGCACTGCTAAACTGATACTGTCAAAGCATGACTTAACAAAGCTCACAATCCAAGGACTAAGCCAGACCCTTTCATGTGAATAATGTTAGTAAAGCAAACAGTCCATATTCTTGCAGACAAATTTCTGCTTTGTTACTAGCAAATTTTAGCTTCAAATGCACATGACAGTATCCCTGTCTTTAGGTGAGCTTATTATATAATACCAACACCATACAATACGTGGCTACAGTTCAGTGGCAGTGCAATGATTCCTATAGATAATTCCAAGCACTGTTTTTCTTCCCACATAAGGAGCCTGAACTTAAAGTGTTCTTTTAGACTGTACTGGACCTAGAACACAAGGATTTTTGTCTTCAATTCTGCTGATCATATCAGCCAAGTCAACCTAATGAATTGCTTGTTCACCATGAGCACTGGCTTTAATGTAGATAAAAGCAGTAGCAACTTTAAAGGAAAAGAGCCAAGACTTGCAACCTAGGTAAAAATAAGACACTGTGTTTATACCTCTCTAAAAGAAAAGGATTTAATGCCCATTTTCTCCGAAGGACTGAAATAGGAGAACTTCTAAAGCACAGAAGATACAAGCCCAACTAGAAATTCAGGGATCATCACTAGCTCCTAGGAATCATAATGAGATCAGGAAGCTCTTTTTACAGAATCCACTAAAATTACAGCCTTTTCTACAATTACTGAATAGGTTGGCATAAGCAGTGATAGAAGATAGTGGGTAACCATGAGAAATAATTTTCCAGCTATAGCTGATATAAAAACCTAAGTAATGTGACTGCTATGCCTAGAACAACAATTTCAAATTAAAAATAAAACCCTTTTCCAAAGAGTTCAATGCTAATTTAACTGCTTTTTCCTAACAGCCATACAAATGAACAGGTGCAGGGTTGTGAAAGTGCTCTTAGGGAAGTGCTCTGTTTGCCAGAATGGCAAACAGAAAGAAAAAAACTTCTATGAATGCAGTCATAAAGATGTCTAAAACTTAACCTTTAATCTTCTTTAGCTAAATAAATAAACTAAATGTTAGATAGAGATTTTCATTCTAACCAGATGCATTTACAGAGATTGACTTTTACCATGTAGTGAATTTTTTGCTTATCAGATCAGCTGTTTAAAAAAGAATATTATCCAGTACATTTAGCAATGTAATACCCTCATCAACTTTCATTTGTTCACAGGCATATGAAAGTTGGTGAGTAGAATTCTAAGAAAAATTATAAAGGCACGCCATTATTTAATGGTTCAAGATATTTTCCCAGTTTTGTAACAAAAAAGCCAATTATTTGACATAGGGCATTAGTTGCCAACTGAAAGCATTCATATTTTCTTTTTCCCCAAAATCATTTTGAAAGTCTGAATTATTACCACCAGTTCATCATATCATATGGAGCATTGTATAAAACCTAGGAAATAGTACAATAGCATAAGAGTTAGACCAGGCTACTGGGCACAATCACAAGCAATCCAGATATAAATTTCACAAACCATGAACGTTCCTAAGCAACATCATGTTACAGATAAATTGCTGCCTTTGTTGTCCCTGTCTTGAGCCAACAGCTCATGGTAGGAATCTACATTATTCATCACAGCTTCATGAAAGCTATGCTATGTTCTCAGGGCTGTAAAAGCAGTCCTTTTCTCACATTTAATATGAAATGAGTGGTTACTTTCCTCTATGATTTTTTCCATTTATGAAGTTTCCATCATAGACAGAAGTTGAGTCCACAAGTCACTAACCAAATACAGAAATTGCTGTTGAGCAGGAATTTAGGTTCTGCTCATGGGAGACCATTTCTTCTTTAAACACAGTCTTCCTTTGCTCCCTCTCCCTCTCTTCTGCATTGTTGTTCAGTTGCTGCATCATAGGCTGGGATACCCACTCTGATCCAGCCTAGGGCAGAGTGCTTAAAGCATGGGTCCCTAAATAGGAGGAACTCACATGCTGAGAACTACAAAAGACTTAGCCTGTTCTTCGGGCATCAGGACATCTAGGATAGGCAACCTAGGCAACCTGAGCCTGACCATCAGGACTCTGATGAAAGCCTGTGTATATCCATTTAGGTATTTTTAATATCTACTTTGCAAATATTTTTATTAGGAGGAAATGTGTGAGGTAAAATGCATAACTGTTCACTGCAATTAACTCTATAGATCTTACCACAGCTTACAATGAGTTTTATTGGACTAAAAATTTACAAGATATCTGGGATTATGAAAGTGAAAGTTACACAATACAGAATACAGACCTGACCTTTGCAAAGCTATTTCAGCTACTATCATGAATACCTAACAGACAGCAGCTACTTTCTACACTATACTTCAGTTATTTAGATGAGGAAATAACTGTACTTCTATAGACGCTTTTCAAAAAGTGTCTCAGATATTTTTAAAATAGGGTAAGATTAAAACTCATGAGAAGCCTTGAAAATTACTGCTATTTTACCAACTTCTGAAGTTATGGTCCTAATGATACAGATACTAAGCATCCTACAGACACTAGAAGTATAAGACATAAAACACAGCTGAGCCAGGCCCTTACACGCACGCAATAGTAAAATCAGATTGTAGGAAAAAACACCACTCTTCAGTACCTCCTCCAGAAGGTTTCCAAAAATACCTCCAGGATTTCTTTCCATTTTATCAGAGTTGAGCCCTCTGGGAGCTGTGGAACTTCTTAAGAATGATAGATGGGTTTTTTACAAGTAGAGGAAAAAGCTAACAATTCTTCACAAGAGGAAACAAGAAAGAGAATCATTTGTTTTATTTTTGTTTTGCATAGCCACTCTACCTCTGGGGGGAAAAAAAAAATCAATCCAAAACTTTCAAGAAAAATGGATGACAAACGAGAGCGTTAAACAAGGATTAACAGAGAAAAACATACAGAAGTTGAAAAGGAGGAAGAGAAAGAGAAAATAAAGAAAAACATTAACATATTTCTGTTTCCTTCTGAGAAGTAGATCAGAAAATTATGTGTCAAACTATTGTAATTCTGTCTATTATTATAGTGAGGGGATACTTTGGTGCTATTGTGATGGGAATAATTACTATATATACATAGAAAATGCATTTCAGGGAATGTGAAAATATCACCACTTTAGGAACTTTGTACCAATTGCCTAACATTATCTTACAGTAAAATTTATAATTATTACAGCGTTTATCTTATTCAGAGATGCATTATGGTTTTTACCTGGTAATATTCAAATGTAATATTACTGTATAACTTTTCACCAAACTGACCACTCACTAATTACTCAAATTATTCTACCATACTGTGGTAGAAAGATTAATACTGTCAGGGAAGTACAAGGCTCTGAAATGTTGTCAAAACAAAGAATATTGATCTTCTTAAAACACTGCAGTTAGTATATAAATCACCCAAATATGATTGACATTAATATGTGCCTTTTGTGCAAATGCACTTCATCATGTACCTTTTTGACAGTAATAGCATTTTATTATACCGCATGGCACCTTAACATACTCTACAGGCAAGTTTTTTCAATTTGAGAGTTTCCATTAAAAAAGTAGTTGTTGAGCAAAAAGAAAATTAACTGTCTTTATTCAGTTTGATTTAATACCTTGTCAGTTTGGTGCATTTTTTACGATTCTTTGTATAAATAAAAAGTTGAAAAGAGCTATTCTAATGGTAATTTGGATCAACCTTACAAACATATGATTCCAGGTTTCTAAAAGAGGCCCACTTGAGGGGGCTTTAAAACTGAACAAAAAGAGCCCTAGGGCTCTACAACTCACATTTAACCTACTTACATGAAAAAGGAACTGCTTTGGTTAAGAATAAACTTCCACAAGCTCAGGTTCAAACCAAACATGCCAGCATATTAGTGAGGAAATGAAACAGCAAATAGTAACTCCTTTCATACTTGTAAAAGAATACGGTATTTATTTAAATGCTTCGGCAGAAATTCTCATTTTAATTAAATTGCATTTACTGAAATAACATTTTCATAATTAAGAAAAAATAACCAATTCCTTTTAAGGACCTACAAAAATCACAGCAACCTAAAATATATGGAGAAAACATGTAATTGTGAGAATAAATCTCTCTGACTAACTTGGGACATGAGTCAGAAAAAACGATAGTCTATTTTTCATGCTAGGCAAGCCTATGCAATGCAGCCAGAGTAACCCAAAGAAATTAGCTCCTGTCTGGAAATCACTGAAACCAGTACACAATTTAAAACATGGTTGTGTCTGATGCATTCTTTTTCTTCTGAATAAAGCCACTTGCTGTCATCATACATTGCATTTTATGTCCACCTACAAAGAAAAGTGGTGAATTATTCTTAGAAATTAAGATTTATTTTATCCTGCTGTTCAAAGTGATCAACAGAAAGAAGGGGAAGAAACTTCCTTGGAAAACCCCTGCCAATCACTACTATATTCTAGAAATCACAGAGTGACTATGAAGGTTTTCACTTAGCACTTTGTGTAGCCATGAGATCAGAGACAAGGAAACGGTTTCACTGTGAACACAAGTCTGAGGACATGCATTTAAAATAATAGAAGCAGTAAAAATAAAAGAGAACAAAAAGCCAATTATCCTTCCATGAAATGGTCATGGTCACAATCCATGTGCTGGCAAGCTACCTTAGTTTAAAATCCATGCCTACATTCTTGAGGTCCTCATCATGGGGATAAAATGTATCAGATCAGTTTTAGGCATATGTCATTGATTAGTTTTAATCCTTATTAAAAGCACTTTGGGAATGGAAAAAAATGACAAAATCTACAGTAACACTTTCTCTTGTACATATTCACCATCCAACTGCTGTATCACTTCAATCTTATCCTTCACCAGGTCATTTAAATATACATTTATTTGGAAACAATAGTGCAGCTGCTGCTTGTTTGCACTGTTTCTAGAGTTACTCAGCAATTTAACTAGTTCACTGCTTGCAGAAAGGAAGAGGAGGAATGACAAAACTTAGGGAAACAGAGGCACAGAAAAGCATGTCTGTAGCTGTCAAGGCCTGCCCTATTCGCTCACCATTACTCCTGCTGTTCAGGTGTACTGGAAAGTCCTTGTTCTGTTGGTTGGAAATTTATCCTCTGTCAGCTGATAAGCATTTGCTCCCATACCAACTTCATCCTTTGACTGAAATTGCACTTTTCCCTCCCTAGGGTTTTTCTCCCTCAGATATTTTAAAGAGAAATAATTCTCATTCTTCTTTTGAACAGACTAAACAAACCAAGACATTTCCTGCATGCCCCATGAGCTCTGGTATCTGAGCCTAGACACAGTAGTACCTCAGCCACCTACTGTGAAGGCTACACCGCTTTGCTCAGGAATATCACTGCATGTCCTCTGCTACTGAGGACTGGATCAAAACACCCTTGTTAAAGACATCTAGGATGTCTTCGAACTTAAGTCGACATAAAAATAGCCATCCTTTGTTCCTTTTACAATAGGATGTCCCTCCTATGATCACCCTAACAGCCCTTCCTTATATGTGTCTCATTTTGAATTTGTCTCCCCTGAATACAGGTGATCAGACACAGGCAATCTCACCAATGTCTAACACAGCACTTTACCCATCTCCACCAAAAAACTCCCCTCAGAAAAATCTGTGGACATTTGCTGGTATTGTCACATCTCTTCTTAGCAGGTCATACTTACTTCAGTAACTACCCTCTGCAGCAGCTGATAAACTCCCCTCCCTGCTTACAGCAGCAAGCTCTGCTGTTCAGCTGTGTGCAGGTGACTTCATGCATTCATCCTTCTGCAGCACCCTGACACTTCAACCATCAGGATCACATGCCTTTTCTTGACATTCTGTGACTCTTCATAGCAATGATGCCTCTCCGTTTTCTGGTTACCAGTTTTATTTGTATGACTAATTACAGCATTCAATAAGAAGACATTAAGATCTCAAAACCAAACCAACAGGTCCTGTGATCTCCTTCATCAGTCTTTTCAGAATCCAATTCCCCTGATTGTGGCACCTTCCTCTCAAGATTAGAGGGCACATTAGTGTCTACCTTTTCCATACCCATGCTTCTCTTGCCAACTACACATCATCATTTTTTTAAAAATTAATATAATATGTTCAGTTCAAGTACTGAGAGGCTTGTAGACAATTTGTAATCTCTACC
>JBCJKH010060084.1:0-11582 GCA_039877255.1 Loriculus beryllinus | reverse complement strand
CAAAGATAATGACAATTAATTCAATTAATTTATAGTTTGTTAAAATAGTTGATGTAGGGCTCTTGCTTCTTACCATACTTGTTCTTCCCTTAGATTTCGCTCTTCTGTAGGAAATGGGCACACCATAAGAGCCTCAGAATGATAACAGACCTTGCACATCTCACTGTTTAAATCACAAGCAAATCATCCTTTGCAGGTGCTCAGACCTTAGTTTCAGAAGTACAGTATATAAAAAAGAGGCTTCTGCACTATGCGGGGTTTCTCCTGTATCATAAAATAAAATCTGCATGTTCCTACCATCCCACTATTTTGCTTTCCAACATTATTAACTGTTGTACACAAAAATACAATGGAAAATAAAGATATGTTATTTCACTTAGACTGTATTTTTCTGAAGAAAAGTAATTACATTAGTTTTTTTCCTGCCTTTATTCTCAATGGAAATCAGTCTCTGCTAGTCATAGATTAAACCAGCATTATCTCCCTGTTCCACAGCTTTCCTGGTTTTACTGAATCACAGTCGCAGTATGGTTATGCAGAAAATGTTCATTTTTTTCCTCTAAGTACAAATATTCTGCCAGCAGTGCAAAACTGGGTGTTGTTAACCTTCACGCTCTTCAATATTTCTAATGTCTACGCTCCACATTGCCTGCAAATGTACTGTAAGTAAAAATTGGTTTGTTTTTTTTTTATATTACCTAGATTGTTCAATTCATTTGGAAAAATATCCTAATTGTCACCTGAAAGCTACCACTTTTAATGCTGAGAGGCTGATAGCAATTTGTTAGTGAATTTGCTCAGATATACCGTAGGATAAAAAAGAAGGAGTGCAATGAGAGAGAAATGACTATTCATAAAGTACAGCTGTCCTGGCTGTAGAGAAATAGTGCTCAATAGCTGTCTCTCACATCGCATCCTGCAACAGGATCTTTGCACACATCTACAGCGAAACACCAGTAGGCAGCAAGGTGGGGATACAGGGTACACACATGGGTGCAGGCTGCTCCCTGTCCAGCTGAACCAGTTCTTAGGAGACCAGGGAATGACACAGGCAAAGCTACTGCTCAGCACTTAGTGCTCTTTAGCACATCTTCCTACTCTTTGCTAGCGGTGAAACTACTAGCAAAGAACTACTAGAACAGAAATTCTTAAGGAAACTGTAGGTGATGGCATTGGATTCATAGCACCATACACACAGGGTAATTTCTGGATGTACCCCTTTCATTGAGAGATTCTTCTTCCAGGAATGTCTTCTCAGGTGATTCACAAGTGTGGGAGATGTGCGGTGTTTTGGTTTGGGTTTTGTTTTTATTTTGTGGTGGGTTTTATTTTTGTGTTAGCTGTATGCTTTTTTCTCAGGATCTGGTAGCAGATTGTGATTTTGTCTGGGAAAGAGCACAGGTTTGCCTGACTGACTGGAGCAGTCGACAAGCTGCAGAGCACATCTGCCATTAAGAAGGACCTGGAGAGGCTGGAAAAATGGGACAACAGGAACCTTATGAAGCCCAACAAGGGCAACTGGGGCAAATGTCAACTTCTGCCCCTGGGAAGGAACAACCCCAGGGACCAAGACAGGTTGAGGCTGACCAGCTGGGAAGCAGCTTTGCAGAGTAGCACCTGAGGGACCACAAACAGAGCAGGAGTCAGCAATGTGCCCTGGCAGCTTCCATGTACTGAGCTGTATCAGCAAGAGCACTGCCAGCAGGTCAGGTAAAGTGATCCTTCTCTTCTGCTTAGCCTTGATGAGAAATATCTGGAGTGCTGGATCCAGTGCTGGGCTGCACAGTACAAGAAAGACGTGGTATATGGGAGTGAGTCCAGGAGAAGCCATGAAAATGATGGAGGGGCTGGAACATCTCACACTTGAGGAGTAGCTGCAAGAAGTGTGACTGCTTAGCCTGAGAAAGGGAAGGTTCAGGGATATCTTATTTCATATCTCTAACTACTCAATCAGAGGATGCATAGAAACCAGACTCTCTGTGGAGGTGTTCTGTGAAAGACACAGGGCAACAGATAAGAGTTTCATTAAGGACAAAAGAAAATCTTTACAGCAGTAGTGGTAAAGCAGTGGCCCAGGCTGCCCAGAGAGGCTGTGAATCTCCACTATGGAGGTAGTCAGACACTGGCTGGCCAAGACCCCAGGCAACCTTATGTGCATTGGAGTTAGCCCTGATTTGCATGGGAGTGTTGGATCAGATAACTTCCAACCTTGCTTTCCAGTCTCTGCAATTCTGTCATTTAAAGAATCTCTGAAGTCTGTTGGCAGATGTGAGGCTACAGCTATTGAGAGATTTATAAGCTGAGTGGTTTTTTGCCTTTCATGAAAAGATGAAAAGATGAAAAACCAATGAACCTTGTTTATCATATCAGGCAGTTAAGTGAGAAAACTTGAATTAATATGTTTAGCAGTATGTTCCCTAGAGAGGTGGCTTTGGTCTGAAAATCTAAACAGTACAAAGAGTACTTAATAGTCTTTAGTAATCATTCTTACGTCCCCAGCATTGACAAGGGACCTGCCTTGTGGGATCCATCTTGTTATTTGTGCCAAAGACACATCTATGAACTTCTGCAGTTATCTTGTATAGAGAGATGTGCTTCATCAGTGACCTTTGCATGCTCTCTCTTGCAGATGAGACCTAAGAAAGTCTATTTTTCGTATAAGTTAGGTTAGTCTTTTTTTATTAATGATGCTTTTCATGCTGCATTCACTCCTCCAAGTCCCATCATTCATGCATCAGGGCACTGAATGACTTCTGTGGGTCTCAGATGGCCCTGACATTTTTTTCTTCCAGCTTCACAGTTGTGGTGTCTGTTCAGTGGTGAGTAACATGTTATATGCTTGGATAGTACTGACAACAACCCATATGATCTCCTCTACAGTGTCCTGCCTTCTCATGGCTCATGACAAACATCTGTCACTTTCTGCTCCCATGCTGCTTTCGAAAAAAACCCGATGTGTTCCTCTGCCATCCTGGGATGTGCATTTGAGACACACTGTATCTTAGAACTAGCACTGCTCAGGAGCACAGTCCAGCAGTCTGGAGGAGGAAAACAAGGATGCACTAAGCGTTTTTACTGTCTTGTCTATTGTCTCTTACTTCCTGGATCACTAATCCATTCACTCAACTTAAGCCTTTGATGTATTATAAACTATTGTACCTGAACACTGTGAGCCTTGTTGATAAACACTGGCCTGAAAATAACCATTAGCTCTGCTCGATGTGGTCAGCATGCTCTTAAACTTCCAGAGTCTGAAGGTTAAATACAGCATACTGCAGTGCTAGCCTGTCTCTCATGCTGCTGATGCAATTCTCCACAGCCTATTAATTTCAGGCCTTCATTTTGTTTGCGCATTTTGAGATAATATAAGAACTGTTGCCTGTATCGGATTTTTAAAAGGGAACCTAATCAAATTACTCTGTATTCTACATTCAACACCAAAGTCAAGGTGCTTTAGCAGTGCTGTGACTCAGGGTAAAGGCAGACATCTGAAAATAATCACCATGCTAAGGGTGAGTGGGTAGCTTGTGCAAACAGAAGAAATCTAACTATTGAGGGGCATTAAGGGAATATAAATTGACAAAATCTTCTTTGAAATAAATGAGGACAAGTCTGAATCCAAGGTGCTTCCTGTAACAGTTTGGTTTACAGGAAAGAGGGTTTCTTTTTGTCTTTTTCTTTTTTACTGAGGGCAAGAGAGAGTTAGTGTCTTGGGAAAGCTGTGCTTGCTAGCTTTTTCCAAAGAACAAGCAAGAAGTTAGGAAAATAATTATCTTGATTGCAATAACTCTCCACCTGGAGACTAAGAGAAAGAAGGGCTTCTCCTTTGCTTTTTATTTCACAGTTGAACTTTACAGGTACTTAGATTTCATTTTGCTTATGGTCTTACTCTAACACAAACAACAGAGCAAATAAAACAAATCCCAGAGAACACAGCATTACATCTCCCAGGCAGAGGTAATTTACAGAAACAGTAGGCACACTTCAGGATTTCACTGTGCTTTCGGAAACATTTCCAATCCCAGCTATATTTCCCATGCTTAAATTGAGACTC
The DNA here is from genome assembly GCA_039877255.1 of Loriculus beryllinus. NCBI lineage: Eukaryota > Metazoa > Chordata > Aves > Psittaciformes > Psittacidae > Loriculus > Loriculus beryllinus. The sequence continues at coordinate 7,528 of JBCJKH010060084.1, read as the reverse complement.
CAGTAGTATCTCAGTAGCCAGAATTAACTTTGCAAGTGCATACATACTGCAGAGCAGCAAAGCTTAATACAAGCAGTAAATCTGCTGCAGGGAGGTGGAGTGACCCTGTTGGGAGCCTGATACAATGGAAGCTAGAGCCTGTTTTTCTATGAATCAGAGATTTTGTATGGGTTCTAAGGTACACACCAAAAGTGTCACTTGCTGTTGTCAAGACTTCTTGAAGCAGCTGACACAGGACAGTTGCCTCCAGAAAACATTTTGTAATATAGGTAAATAATTTCTCTGAATAAATAATGATTTCCATTATTTAAAAACCAGTTCTGATGAAAAGGAAAGATTTGGAGCCAAAGGAAAGGAAAAATTTGGAGCCAACATTTCAAACATAAGTAAGTCACAAGAACATTCTATCCATTTGTCACTTTCAAACTGATTCTCTTTCAGCAAATGGAATACTTTCATTTGTATTGAAAATGCCAACTTTTTTAGTTGACATTTCCCATTTTTTACAGAAGCATTCTTCTTTCCATAGATTTTAACATTCTTCATAAACAATGTAATTCAGAGCAGAAACACATTTCTAAATGCTGCCATTTCTCATACAAAGAAAATCATATTTCTCTAAGCCATCCCCAGTGCTGAATTTTTTTCCCGTGTTTTGTATAACTAAAAATATTTCCCTGTGGTGGCAGATCAGAGATACCTTGTATGGTGCAAGGCTTAAGTGTCCTTCTTAAGAAAAGCCTCCAAACTTATCACTGTCCTTCTCTGGAAAATCCTGTTGACTTCCTGAAAATAGCACCCAAATTTCTTTCCAGGTTCAGATTTCCTCCTGTTTGTCTTAATCAGTCCTGTGGTCCATTTTCAGTTTTCCTACATCATGGAGAAATTCCAGCCAGTTGTCCTCATATAAGCTTGGAGAATGTCCCCACTTAAAAAGGAGAGGGAAAGGAGCCTGGCTAAAACAAATCAAAGATCAGCTTTGGGCAGTTTGGAAGACAGGAGAGATAGACAGGAACACAAGAGGATATGAGAACATGTATAATGATGTGCATCTTCCTGTACGTATATGCATAGCTGGCAAATAAAACAGAAATGTCTGCAGTATCTGCTGTTATTTTCAAAATAGGCCAACAGGATCCCATGTAGCAGACCTGTGATCCCTAAACACCTCTGCATCTGAGAGCATCTGGGATTGGTCATAGTGTAAGTGTTCCTTCTCAAAGCATGTTCCTACACAGTGGCATTATGCGGAGATGGAGCTCTCAGAAGCCATCCAACTCCAATGCTTTTCCCATAAATAAGGCTGAAGACTATTTTGATAGTCAGAGATTAACAGGAATATTTCTTGTCTTCTGAATACATTAATTGTATTATTTTTACATACATTCATATTAAATATTATAATTGACAATAAATGGCCGTCTTTCATTGTTAAGGAAACCACCTTTTCTAATTGTTTGTCATTTCAACAACCTAACAGATGTTTAGGATGTCATTGACTGTCAATAGATGGAAAAAACACTGGTGTTAGTCTCCTGTGTTTAAATAGTAGACCTTTGGAGATAGAATCATAGAATAACTTGAGTTGGATGCAACCTTAAAGACCTTCTAGTTCCAACCCTCTGCCATGGGCAGGGACACCTTCTACTAGACCATGTTGCTTAAGCCCTACCCAACCTGGCCTTGAAAAGTTTCATGTGGTGTCTCTTCACTGACTGTTAGGGAGGGCCTGAAGATGAAGATTTCCCTAGAGTCCCAGGAGATGGGATTGAAAACTGAGGCTTATCTGGCAAAGAGGGATAATCCTAATCTTCAGCTTGATGGTGAGTCTGAAACAGATTTAACCCACAGTTGCATGTATGTACACATTTTCCTTTAAGTGTTTCTGTCCTTTCAGCAGCTTCTGAGGAGAGCACTGTTTTCTCCTCCTGAATCATGTGCATGGAGGGGAGGCAGGAGACAGGGAAGGAGGAACTTTGAACATGTTCTACATGGTCTAATAAACTTGCTATGATGTGCCTTACATTCACTTTATTTGTGTGAACAAGAACTAAATTATTCAGAAGAAATGCAATTAGAAGGTGGAATGAAACAAGGAATTTATTTTAATGGAAATTTAGTTATTAATTGCATGCGATGTAATTCAGTCCTGACAGAAATGGCCACTGGCATGCTGCAAAATGTAAAAGTGCAAACACGGTCACCACAGAATGAACAAAAGGACAAATTCACAATTAGGTTTTATCCCATGAAATTGATTGGATGACAAAGACTATGTTCTTTAGTTTGCTAATTTTTCAATGAAAATCCACATTTTCATGAGAAACAAAAGAAGGGCAGAAAATAATTTTTGTCTAGAGTCAAATGAAGTTTTGAAATAATTCCAGATTTACTCTCAAACATTTTTCTATTTAACAACAGCACATGGTGGAGTTTGGTGTTTTATAACTGTATTTCTCTCAGGCAAGAGAAATAACACCTGAAATAGCAGTCAACCTTCTAAGAGTTCTAACACAATAAATTGGTACCAAACCAGGAAATGTATGGTAGCTTTGTTTGCTGGGCATCATGCGGTGTGACCGACTGTACAATACCTTTGCCTTCCAGTTCTTATCTCTGGGGGATGTTTATCTTCATGCTACTGAAGAAAGAATGCCATATGAATATCAACCTTGGTGGCTTGCAGAGGCTATATCTCTTTTTTAATATACATGACATATTTTAACCTCCTGCGCTAAGTTCATGGGTTGACCACCCGAGCTGTCCTTTCTAGCTGTTCATCTGTGATTCATGGAATTTATATTGAGGAGGGAAGTCTTGCCTATCAACAGATCAGCAGGCTGGTGGGACTCCAGAGTGTGAGCCCTTTGTCTACAGGGAATGCTATTGAAATAGCTGAAATCTTACTGCCTCATAGTGGACCCTAACCCCGGGGACAGAATTTGTGCTTCAGCTGTATCACAAAACACCACTGCTGTCTTTAATGGGAAACTGAAAGACTCTACTGGATGGATTTAACACACTGTTAGTATTTCCTCCTTATTGCTCAAATTCTTTTGATGTTACTGGAATGACAACACAAGTGTTTAGTGAGTTAAAAATATTACATGCTCTGAAGCAGTAAGTGACAGAATCTATGTGGCAGAGTTTGTTGGATCCAGGCATACTCAGGCTGTCCCTACAAGTGCAATGACACAATGATCTATACTACATGTATATGTTAGTTACTTCTGAGCTGGGCAAGGCAGCCTCTGCCAAGGAAGAAATCCAGAAAGAGATACCATGCTTGAGGAAGTCAATAGCACTTACCCCAACATCATGACATGCTCTCCATCACTAGTGATGGAAGTAATAGAAATGGACACACTGTTCCTCAGAGCATTGCTTGCCAAGCAGATTATCAAGCCAGCTGAAGTACATGAAGTACATGAATTGCATGAAATACAAAAAGCAAAACAGGATTTAATTTAACAAAAGAGGAACAGTTTAGCTTCAGTGTAAAAAGAAAGGCTGCTCAGTGATTGTAATAGTAGCTTGCTGTTCCCTAATCAGGGTTTAGTTCCTGGTTTGATCATGGACATTCACTAGTCTGAAAAAGAATGTAGACTTACTTTGTATGATCATGGTCAAATCACATAGCAATTAACCAGAATGGAGCCCAGTGTCCAGGGTGACAGCAAGGTCAGCCTCTTCCTTCTGAAATTCAGGGATTATATTAGGTTTCTGAAAAAAAGGCACATCTGAAATGAATGAAGCAATAATACTTTGCCATGTTTGAAAGTCTGGTGCAGCATTTCCTTACGGACTGGAGTTAGAGATTTAAAAGAATGACAGTGCTTTAAAATTCTTTTATACCCAGTGCATAGCTCTGAATATATCCCGGTACTTAGAGGAAGCAGGGTCAGATAGCTCTACAAGAGGTGGACATGAGAAGTTTTGGAAAAATCATATGTTAAGAAAGAGCTGGGCTAATGCAACAGTTCTTACAGCTCCCACGTTATCAGCACATAAAGGAACAGACATTTTTCTTACAGCTGGGCAAACAACACATATTTATCTTAGAGCTTTCAAGAAGAATAATGGTAAAAATACCTAATTTACCTGATTTATGTGAGCCATTAACAACATTCTACTCTGTTCTGGTTCAACTTGGGTTGTAAATGTGACATGACAAAGAAGACAATTAAGGAAAAAAAGGGTAAGAAAATTAGCAAATCGTTATTTTACTAATTTCTACTTAGTAAAGATTTCCCCACTGCCACCCTTTTGACCAAAGAGTCTTTCAAGACACCTCAAATTACTATCTGAACGTGTACATCATTGTATATCTTGCTTCAGTTTATAGAATCAGGATTGGTAACCTCTGGAAGTGATTTTAAGTTCCTCTCTTATGATACAAGAAATTCTCCCCTGGTCTAGCTACCTACTTTTCTACACATCAGCCTGACTTACATAAAATAAAGCTGGTTTCTTGTCATAACTTGGAAAAACCTGCTTTTTCTTCCTTTACTCCTTGGATGCTGGTCTGCATTACTCAGAAGCTGCATTAAATTGTGCCTTTGGGAAGGCACTATGTATCTTTTGCAGTGCTCTGTAGGAAAGAGCAAACAAGAAGAGAGGGGCGGTGGAAGAAAGCCTTCTTTTCTGGCTTAAATTCAGCAGTCTGTGCAGGCAAACAAAACAAGGATTTCAGCTCCAAAATGTGATTAGGATCCTCCAATGGCAAACGGAGTGCGGTGCTCAGCTGATGTGATGGTGCTGTGTTGCTTTCTTCTGAGACCCCATGAGAAGTACCAACACCAACAAGAAAAGGAGTAGACAATGCCCCCAGCAATTTGGTTATTCTGAATGGCTGAAAAGACTTCCAGCAGGGTGAATCAGTGGTGAATGTTACATTCATCAACAACTGGTGCTTCTCTTCCCAACCAACAGAAATGTTTACAAGACTCCAGTTCCAGATGTAGCAGCTCATCACTGTGGTATGGAGAGCTTTGCTGACCCCCTGCAGGCCCCAGAAGCACCACGCATGGACAGTGTACATCAAGCAGACATAGCCTGTATCTGCCATCTCTGCTGTCCCCCTGTGCAGCTTCCTTCCCAACCTGGCCATTCAGAGAAAGCCGAGAATGAGAAATCCATGCTTGGATCTCAAGTGAAGTTTGATATTTGCCTAAACCCAAAGTTTTAATAAAAAAGAACCCTCTTCCTTTGCTCCTTCTCTTTCCACTAAACCCAAATGCATGTTTGCACTCACAATGTGTGTCTTGCTGGGATCTCTAAATGTGTTGCACTTCAGAAACTTAGATGGCAACTGTGTACTAGATGCTTACCTTTTGGGCTGAAGTATCATTGCTAGTCCTTATTCACTTCTTAGATAGATAATCCTTAATATGTCCAGAGGAAACCTGATTAAGACCATATATTTCATGCTTATTCTTACAGAATTTCCAGTACATATTTTATTCTATCAGCATTCACTGAGAGAATTTATGAGCTAGTAGAGGCAAGGGCAACACCTAGCTTTTTTTGAATGGTAGCAAATGTTCCAGCAACCTTGATGGAAGAAAGTCTTCCTCTGTGATAACATTCTTGCAGTGATTACCAAATCCTCTTGCACAGGCTCAGGTGCAGCCCTAGAGTGCACAGAGTATAAGCTGAGAGAACAGCATTAGATTCATTCTGAGCAAGGTGGACCCTTAAACTATATGTTTCTTTTTATATGGTATTTACTTATGATTTTCCCTTTGTCTTATTACAGAATTCTGACAGGAATTTCTCTGCAGGCACTTTCCTTCAGCTGTGGCTTCTTTTTAAATCATGGTACATGTAATATGATGGGAGAGAGCAGAAGGTATGATATTCTTTTGCAAGAGAAGGTTTAAAGGATGATAAATATTTGTCTATGCAGAGCATTCAAGCCATACGCAAATTTGCATAGTGGCACTCCAGGTGATGCAATGCATGGTAATTACTTGTAACTTGATAAAACTGAGAAATTTAGGATTATGCTGATGACTGCAAACATTCATCTGAGAAAAACAACACTACCTCTTCACTCCATAAGGGTTTGATAGGCGAAAGACAAGGTTTTAAGGAAGGATGCAAAAGACATGTCCAGCTAGACATGAAGGATACCTCCTTGCCACCCTCCAGGAGTGTGGTCACTGTATGTACCTGCTCACCTCTTGATCATAGCCAAGCATTCCAGCTTTATAGATGGCATCTATCCCTTAAAAATTTAAAAGTGTTCATCATCCCCCAGGACTGCATATATTGGCCTGACTTTTCCAGCTTCCACAGTAACATGCCTTGTGCTATAATCAGCTTCTTTCAATTAATGGCACTTTACAATCAAGGTGAAGAGGAACATAATCAGGCTCATTTGCCCATAGCCAATTAAATCAAACAAACAGGACCTTGATGCTTGAGACCTGTCAGGGGGAAGGTCAATAATTCAGATCAAATAAATAGTGGATTGTACCAGTTATAAAATGTACAAAGAAATTTCCCTTTAACATGTATTTAAGGCGCAGAATAGAACCATGTGCCTGAATGAATGTGATGAGATTTTGTCATTGGTATTGCTTGGGAAGACTTTCACTCTGGGTCAGATGCTTACTTACTGGGATACATTTTTCTACACCCATTTGAGTAAAAGAGGGGAGGATTTAAATGGTCAATACCTGGGATTCTGAAATATTAGAGCATAGGTGTTTTATGGTACTGAGGCACTTCAGGGAAGCCCTAATAGACACAACACTGAGGGTGAAATCCTGGATGCTATACTGGAATAAGAATTTTTCTATGAATTATAATTTGTTACCAGAATCTTACTCTCTTGCCTGCCTCATCTATCTCTTCATACCTCTTCCGGCATGCGAGGAGCGCTGCAGTTATCTTCAGGATAGTGATGGGCAGTTCTGCTTTCTTTATTCCTCAAAAAAGTTGAATAATTATGGGAAAAAACAGAATGTAAACATTTAGTTTCAAACAAGGTTTTCCCCAGCCAGAGCTTCAACTCATGACTTTATCTGCCTTTTAAGAATGCAATTTGATTAGCATGCATTATTTTAGGGGAAGGATTGTCATATTTTATTATTTCATGGGAAAAAAACCCACTTTATTATATGAAAATAATATAATTAGAAAATAAATTATTTGAACAACAAATCCCTTGTGGATGTGAGAAACAGTAAAAGTCAAATTAAGAAGAAATTTTAAAATCTTTTATTTTGGAAAACCAAACACTGAACAGATTTCACAAACTGCATGAGCTCACCTGTTGGTTCAAGGTAAGGCAGAGACCTGAAAAAAGGAGCAAAAATGACATGTTTATTCTGACAAACATAGTTTTTCTGGTATTGCTGTTTGACACTAGGGCCAAGTAGTGTAGAATAGCCTTGGATCCACAGTATTAATTTTTCATACCTTCCTACACCGTCAGGGTATTTAACTTGCCTGTAGAGAATGGTCCCTTATCTGTGCTAACACCCAAATTGTGCCTAAAAATTCTTCAGCAGAGAGCTAA
>JBCJKH010060083.1:0-12374 GCA_039877255.1 Loriculus beryllinus | reverse complement strand
CTGTCATCAGAGCAAGAGAAAGTCTAATCTCCATGGCAAATCATCAATTCAGGACTTACTACTGTGTTGTGTATTGAGCTCCGCATTCGGAGGGAAACTTAGTGGGGAGAAACATGTAGTACAAAAGAATCCCAGTCTTCATAAAAGTCACTTTTGTGTGGTAGATGGGAGATTACTGTGCTCTTTAGAACGTGGTTCCTCACACCAACAACAGCACAGTACACAACTCAGATGAATGGACCTCTCAGGAGCATGACAGTGTTGTGTTCAGAAATTTCAACTGTGGCTGGTCCCAGCATCTCTGTGAAATCAGCTATACTCACATAGTGTCTTTACTCCTCTTGACGTATTCAGAATGCTCACCCTCCCGGTATTTTGTACCCTGATCTTTCAAGGGTTTGTGATTTCTTTTGATGCGACACATTTTCATTTAGAAATAATTCAGCATCTTTCAGTTACTTTCTCCATTTTTCCTTTCTTCCTCTTGCGGTTTGCAACTTAAGGTCTCAAAATCCTTTTCCTTCCAATAGCTGTTCTTATAAGTCACTCTTCTACTAATTGCTATAGTTTCTTAGTAGGTAAATATGACATTTTATGGACAAGTTACTTTTTGTCACTTTGTGGTTGGAGATAAGCATATAGTACTAGCTTTTGCAGGTGAAATAAAGTCAACTCTTTGCAGAGCTGCTCATAGCAAGATTTGTATTCAGTTGTTTTCCCTTTGTTTATGAGTGGCGTTGAGGATGAATAGTGATTTTGCAGAAGAGGCAAGGAGAACACTGAATAATAAGACTGCCATCTTCAGCTGACTTGCATTTAGTCCCTACTGCTGTCTTTAGACTGTGTGCGGGATAACTATGGTGAAAGAAGGGAGAGAGAAAGAACAGTATTTAGCTATGATCCTGCAAAATTTGTTAAAGGTTTCTTATTATTGACATTTCAGATTAAAGCAAGAAGTTTGTACAGAGGAGTTTTAATCTGCTCATCCTCTTTGCATCTGTGCACTCAATCAGCCTGAATTACGGGGTGTTAGGTGCAGACCATGCTGGTGTGGATATTTCTGTTCTTGGGGATATTTCAGCCTCAGCAATGGGTCTGGCACACTGTGGCACTAGGAAGCCCTGAGGCTATACAGTTGAGTGCTTAGCAAAGGCTATAGAAGCTTTCAAGCACAACGAGAAAAAGAAAGATGAAGAGGAAACTTTGACTCTCTGATGCCAGGCTCATCTGGTTATCTGTAGTTATGTTGGCCAGCATCTCCTAACAAAGCATCCTGAGACTGTAGAAAGAATATATTCATCCTAAATGCTGGGATCAGATATCACGAATGTGGTCTAACTCCATATGGACCACACAAGCTGGTTCTTGAAGGCAAATTAGCTACAGGGTGAAAATTCTGAGAGTAAGGGAATATTTGATACCACAATTATTGCAATAAAAGTCATTTTTAGTGCTGGAACAAATGCAGCTCTGTTGATCAGCTGCCCAGTTCAAGACTTGCACTGGCAGTCGTTCATGAGAGATTCTCAGGAAGCCTTCAAAACATTTGTGGCTGGAGCATATCTTCCTGAAAAAGTTGTTTAGTTGCTCTGTGAAATGTGTGCAGACAATGATAAGCCCTCAAAATATGTCACACCCTTCATGATGCAGTCAGCGCTGTCAGGAGAGCAACAGTTCATTAGAATATTTGTCTATCAGTTTTTGGTGGTACTTCGATGGACCACTGCCATCATCCATCTTTGAGCAAGTGCCATTCTTAGTGATAAATGTTCTTAATAATCTTAGTCAGCTCCAGGATAGACTACTGTAACTGTTATTAGGAAGAAATAGCAACTTATGGACAAAGCATTGGCTTTATCTGGGAGCTTAGTGAGCCTCCACAGGGCACATTAATCTGATTCTGCATCCTCCTCTTCCTTCTGTACCTTTTCTATTGCACTAGGACTCTGAATAGGCTCAAAATATCAAAGGCTGTGTTTGTAGGATCTGTTACTATCATTCGTCTGTCTCAACAGGAGCTGAAAAGAGTCCAAAGGGAAACTCGTAATGATTACAGGTAACCTACTCTCAAGAGTATCATTCTCAAACCAAGGACAAAGTACCGCACAGAGCTGTGAATCTGAGAGAAAAGTAGTAATGTTGTGTGTTTGGAAAGGGACCACAGATTGGGAAATACTGCTTCATTCCAGAGAAATCCTAAAACTGTCATTTCAGGCCTCCTGCTTGTTTGTTCATCATCATATTTCTCAGGGTATCTGAAGGGATAAGGTCAGAGAAATTCGGGCTGCTCTATGAACAAAGGCATCCCACAGATTTGCCTGTCTCCACTGCTACACTCCCCTTCAAGCTATCAGTTTTAATGTGACCAGCTCACACATGGGTTTCTCACCTCTTCCAGTGTCTTCAAGCCCACCTGAAGTAGCCAGGTATCCTGCCATTTCTGCAACTTCTTCCCCTAACCAAGAAACAACTTACTGTGCAGCTTGTCTTGAGCTGTGTACTTGCTGATTGGCAATCCAGCCACTCAATCAGGGGACGCGCTTTCCTACCTTGCTCTGTAACAAGGTCATTTAAAAGTTCCCTGTCTTCTGCACAACAACAACTGATTTAAAAAAGGCACTGCAATAATTTAGTATCTTCGAGATTTCTGAACAATTTGCTTCAAATTGGCCACTGGGTTTAGAAGTTAGGAAGGAGAATTGACAGATATGTAGATGAAAAGTATCATTGTGTGGCTGCAGTTCATTATTATCCTGGGACCAAGATGGAGCAAGGTTCATCTTTCTAAGTAGCTCTCATTGCTTATCATCTTATGGATACAGATCATCTGTCTGGATACTAAAATGACAGAGACTTTTAAAATGCTATAATCAAGCTCCATATTGAGACAAGGAAATATTCTTAGGTAGGTTTATAGTAGGAATAGAGGCTCTCTTCAGTCATAATCCCAACCTAGAAGGTTGCTATATTTATGCTGCTAATAGAGGCTAAATGTGATAGAAGTAACCAAAGACAAGCCACTGTCTGTTAATGGGCCAACAGGAATTACCTGTTTTATCACCAAAGATGTTTAATTTGAATCCTGCTTGCCAAGTTTACTATCTCCTATATTACTGAGTCGGCATGCAATAAATGGAGAACACACATTGCACTCCTACTCCTTTCACCTGCATCCCCAGCACAAGATTCTCATTTTGGCTGGCACTCCAGCACACTTATTTCATGAAACTCTATCATTTGAGCCTGCCCTTTCTGATCAGTCAGCCAGGAGTAAAACTGGTGCTGAGAATCTATTGTAAAGGGCAAAGAAATCTATGCGGGCCTCACCTCTACAATTCAGTACATCTTGCCTGAAGCTTTGCACATAGCAGGGTGCCTCACAATGATGAAAGGACTGCCAGTGGAAAAGTAATTTCCTCCTAACCAAGTCCTGTGTTATGTTGTTGTGAGTGAGCTCCCCTGAACAAGCCCAAGTAGATGCTGAATCGTTCAGGAGATGTTCTCCACTGATTAGTTCTGCTGAGGAGCAGATGTTAATGTCTTTGAATTGGATGCAAATTTACCTCAAGTATTTACTTGATGATATTCAAAACCATTAGCGACCTTGTTACCTCGTGCAGTAGTGTACTGTACCAGAAATACTTACTGTTTGCTCCAGTCTTGTTTATTGTGCAAAATGTTCCTTAAAATGGAAAGAATAAGCTGATTTTAAGCATGAAGTATTTCTGGAATATGTAAATGTAGCATACATAGGGAAACTTTCCTCTTTGGCAATTTTTGCAGTGAATTCCGAGAGACTTCATAACTCAACATTTGCAGAACATCTTTGTAGCTTCGTGAATATTTAGATGTCTAACTTAAAGCATGTATATTTAGACATTTCTGGTTCCTTACTGCAGTCTGTCACTTCAGTCAGATACCTGACCTGTGGATTCATATCCTCTTTTTGCAAAATATTGTTATTTAAAGGCTACTGTTCAACATAAAAAGCCCCATTAGTATGTGAGAATATAGCTACACACTACTTTGATAGCAGCTTCCAAACATAAAGGAAAACATTTACTTCTCAAACATCTGCCAGAAACTGCATATCCCCAAAGCTGATGGAAACCTTTAAGTAGGATTTAGCAGCAAAAAAAAGGGACTATCAGTTGTCACCTTGGTTTCTTGCTGTGAGTTGACAAAACCACATCTGAAGTGCTTCTAGGCCAACGCTATAGAAAGGAAAACGCTTTAAGATTAAAGGTGTTTATGTGAATTGGAAGCTTTATATGCTATTTTATTTCTTCCTCTCTTTCTTTCTGATCCATTCTTTCATTTCTTTCTCTTCGGATGTGTTCCTAACACAGTGATAGAAATCAGAAGACATAGGTGAGACGATTCCAGTGCTGTGGGAAGAGTTGGGCTTGCCTGCCTTTTAGAGACATGGCCTGTGACTTCTGTGTGGAGTATGTAAATAAAAAGGTTCATTTCTGCTTCCATGAGCCTCCAAAATAATGCTTGTGAAATCCCCCCTGCCTAGCTTTGTAAGAGAAGCTCTTCATGAAGTCACCACTCTCGACTTTCTTCACCTCTCTTCTGCCCCTTTCTGCTCTCTCTTGCTCTCTTGAGTATCATTATCAATACTTCACAGATACCATTTGCAGTGTTGGGCTATGGGCAAGATGCACTGCTTGAATTACCTCAAGATAATATTAGAAAACAAATCTCAGTCATTGACATAATCTTTGGCTGAGAAGATCACATGCAATTACTGCAATTAATTTCTCGTTTAGGCATCTGAAGGGGGAAATCAGCTAAAAGGAAGCTCTAAGAGCATACTTTTAATTTAAAATGTTCTGGTCTACTGGAAGAAAAATGATTCAAATCAGTGAAAAATGCAGGCCTTTGCCCCATGAAGTATATGTTTGATAAGTGTTAGGTATGAATAAAAGAAATTCCTTATTCTAAAGGCTGCCTCGTGTGATGTTGAAAGTGCTGATGACCAATGATGAACTCCTCTTCCTCTTCCAAGGGTGTCAAGTTCTGTGACACTATAGGACACCTGTTACTTACGTGCATCTGCATATCTTGAAGATACTTGAGGACAGCTCTAACAAGCGTGCTTGACATTTTGAAAAGCTCTTTTTCCCTGAAGGCATTTGAAAAACTGACATCTTTTGTTCCAAAGGGATGTTCTCCCTCCCCTTTTCTTCTCCTCCTTCATTTTCGCTTCCTTTTGCAATCACCTTAGGTTCAGCAAATGCCTGAAGAATGGGCTGGTGTGTGTCAGGTTCCCACATTAATTAGTACAGATTTTCTCTGAACTAGCTGTGATAGATCATTCTGCCAGCTTCATGTCTGCGGTACATGAAAATTGGCATAGGTAGACTTAACGCACAGTATGTGAAATGCAGTTATTTACTCTCAGTCATCTCTTCTGATTACCTTCGTTTTTTCAAGGTCACAAAATATATTTGCTTCTTGCTGGGGATGATTTCAGCAGCCTTTATTTAATCATTCCAAAGGATTTCTCTCATCCTCTTATAATGCTCGCGATGTACTCAGGGCTTCCTGTAAAGTAAGAGATGGGAGAGCAGAGCCTCTGCAAGCTTCACAAATGTAGTCATTTCAAGGTATAAAAGACAGCTTCTCTTGGCATGGAGGAAACAGGTCGTAGTTTGGCTTTGTTGTGTTGCTCCTCATTCAACACAGAGTGCACAGTGGGGTGAGATGGGGCACAGCCTGGAGCACTAGGCAGGCAGCCTGGGGACAGATTAAATATAGCCCTACAGATCCACCTTTGGGCTGGTTTTCTCTAATAAGAAAAGCATCATTTTCATAAGCAGTGATTAAAATCCCGTGCTATCCCCTGCCAGACCTTCCTGCGCTCCAGAGTGCCCAGTGATTTGCCAGCCTTTGGAGGCTTTTTATTGCTTAAAGTCAACTTCTGCTGACTCTGCTGTAGCATGAGTTGATTCTAACTTGGTTAAGTTCAATGTTGTGGCACGGTATTTGAATATTTATCAAGCTGTGGAGAATTAATGCAGTGTGGCATTAATTAGCCTTTCTGCCTGTCTTGTTCCTTTTTCAGATGTCATTCTTAGTTTAATAAATTAGGGTTTGGAAATAAAGTAGAATTCCAGGGTCCGTGGATGGTTTGCTTCCCACTGCACCCGCGTTGAACGTAGTATTAAGAAATCCCAGGTTGTCAGCTAGGAAGCAATGCTGAAAAACATGGCAGCTTTTCCCCCGCCACATCCAGGAAATTCCCAAGAAAATATCTGTTAGCAAATTTGACATGCTTTCCTCCCAGCTTTAATGATTGTACTAATGGTTATACAGACTCCTAATCAAACTGCACAGAGTTTGCTTTCCTCGTTCTTCATAGGCAACTCATCCTGTTACTTTAAATCCCATCACAGCTTCTTTAGCTCAGCTTTCAGTGGTGGCTTCTGTTTGCAAGCCTTTTTCTCCGTGATTTGGGTAGAACCCACAGCTATGTTCTGCTGTTGTGCTGCTGGGGAGGGGGGCTCTCAGCCTGGTATGAGTAACAGCATTTACTCCATCTCCATTTCTGGCCTGTAAACTTCCAGTCATCTAGTCATATAAATACCATTTCATTTCTTCTTACGTCTGTGCCCAGCAATACCTCCTGAGGATCGGTGCACGGCCAAAACTGGAGGAGAAAATTGATAGTAAGCATTAATTTCCTGCAATAATGTCACATTTTCTCCACAATTCAACTGGGGTGCTGTGATCACTCAAAGCAGCACAGAAAGCAAACACTTCCTTTGGGTTTTGCCTCATAAGGTATTGCTGTTCGCAAGCAGATGTTTAAAAATGTGCTAAAAAGTGTCTGGAGACATCTCTGCTGATTTTGTTTTTGTTATCCCCAGGAAGCAGAACCTCTCTACGCCCAGATTAACAGACCTAAGAAATAGCATTGTTACAGGCTTGTGGTGCTCCAAGACTCAAACGAAACCCAACAACCTGGCAAGCCTTTGGCTTTCGTGCTTTTTTCTGATTGATTCTGACTGACAAGGAGAGATGATTGCCCTCCTGGACTGGCTCTACGAGTGTTCCTGATGGTTCTTTTTGGCAACCAATGGCAGATTCCTATGGCAGCACAAAGTAAAACTCTCCCTGCTTCTCATACCACGAGTCCCTGTCCCCACAAGTTGTGGGTATCCAGACTAGGAAATCTTACTCCTCAGTCTTCTTTTAAACATTTATTGTCGTCTGTATGCCACATATAAATAATGAGCATCTGGAATTTATTAAGTATGAGACATTCTTTTTCTTTTGAGCATAAAGCAGAGTCTGTATGTAGCAGTGGCATTATCATTCAACAGCCTTTTGGGCACACGTCGGCACTTTGTATGTCGTGGTGACATGTTTTTCATCGTCATTTACATCAGGCTGATCCTGGCTTTTTTATTTGTCCCCTGTGTAGACGTATTTAAACAACAACAACAACAAAATTCTGGCACTGTCATTTTTTCTTTTGTCTTTCTTACTCTGTAGTTTTGTATGAGTGACAGATCTAACAGCAAAACACCTCCTGTGGAAAGGCTTCCTAACTTGAAACCACAGCATCAAACTCGGTTGTTCATCCATCCTGACTGAAAACGTTGCCAAATGGACCTTGAAGTTCTGTTCTAGCGCATCATGAGGACGAAATGCTGCTTTCTGTTGGAATGCTCATGTTGTGGGTAGAGAATGGACATCGAGTCCCACTGAGGAAAGACGAAAGAGTCAGTATTTCCTAGGAAACTCTAAACAAAGTGCAGAAAAGGAATATTTTTATTTCTTCAATATCTTGCTGCTGTAATGCTATGCAGACAAGTGTTTTCTTCTCTGTGTGCCATTTTTGATGAAAAACAAAAATCATTTGCCAAATAATACTGGTATGATTCTGGTATAGGGATTTGGATGAAGCGGACTTTACAAATGAGACAAGGATGGCATGGATTTTGGAATAACAGACTGATTCTGTGATCAAATTGTTCATCTTTATCACTTTTTGTACATCAGAAAAATCAAATGGGATTTTTATTTTATAACTTGAAAAAAAAGAAAAAAAACTTACTGTTAAACTCTTTAAATGTTTAAGGGGAAATGGCTTTAAGGAGTTCGAATGAAAATGGCCAGTCTTTTTGTAAATATAAATGTTATGGAAATTCTTTTACTAATGCCATTACACAGTAGAGAAAGTAGCAAGCTGCAGTGCTTGGGAGGTGTGGCAAACCCAGTTTGTGGTTCTCACTTCACATAAGTTTTTTCACATGCTTACAATAATGGGCTGAAGCTCAAGTGAGTTGCCAAAAGCAGTCAGCTTGTCAGCAACTAGTGAAATTAATGGGAACACATGATGTTATGTTCTAGAGTTATCACATGGGCATATTCCGCTTACAAGAAATCACATTTCATTGACATTCCTTTGAACCTCTGCATAGAAGTCATCCAACTGTTTACACACAGAGCAAAAGAATTTAAAAGTTCCTTTTTTTACATTTATGAAGCAGAAGTGCAGTGTTTGGGTTCATATGTTTAGCACATGATTTTCATAAAGAAGCTATATATTTTTGCCCTACAGAGAATTGTTATACAGGTCAAATGTGTTTTCCTGATGTTCCTATGCAGTTACAGTATATTGAATTTAGTGGTTTAACACTAAAATGAAAAAAGATAAAGGACAAAATAAAAAAAAGAAGAAAAAAATAGAAAAAATGAAAAAAAAAAGTAGAAAAAAGTTAAATCAAATGATGAATCAGTTTTTAGGGTTATTGTGCAGGTTTTGTTTTTAAATTGACACATTAGGATTTACATTTTTGTCATGATCAAAATAGACCTGGAGTTACAAATATTTTACTTTCTTTCATTTCTGTTATAAGCTAAAAATGGTTTAGAAGACAGAATAACCAGGATGGCAATTGTCGATACAACCAAATCTCCCAACATGATTCCAGTCTTTTATTTTGAATGAGAGAAATTAGAGAAACATGCATTACAGAATGGATGTGAATGCAAAATTAGCTGTGATTAGACCTAACGAACCTGCAGAGAAGAGAACTTTTAATCCCCATTCACAGTCATTTGATGCTTATTCCTTAGTCATGTGCAAACAGCTTGGCAGCAATTCTTTTCCCATCTGAAGGAAGATCATGTTTTCTAACCAGAGAAGATAAATTAGAATTTGATGGATTGAGTGTTTCAGGATTAAAAGCAGAGGTAAAAGCATTTCTGAAGGACATTTCTTTAAGAATATTTTCCTAGTTTGCACAGTGGTGCTACTTTCTTCCTCAGTGGCTCTTTTGGGTTTTGTCCTACATATGGAACCACAAAGACAAGTTTAGTTCATCATAGACATTTGGGGTTTAGTATCATCAGTGCGTTGGCAGTTTTGGGGAAAAACATTGAAAGAAAAAGAAGAGATTTATGTCTCAGAGGATCCATTGACATCACGCTTGTAGGACGCAAATCACGAATAGGTGCTGAGGGAATGAGGCTGGAATTTTAGTGTCTCATAAGAGACGGCTGGACCATCACCATGGACCTTTGTCTTACCTTTACAAATGGTCATCAGTAAAAACCAATTCAAAATTGTCTTGTTGTACAATTAGATCCTCCTTGCCATGGTTAAGATGCTGAGTTGAGAGGACTGTAAAGCCTCTGCACTGTACCAGTGTTGTAGATAACTAAAATATCCAGCTTGTGCAATTGTTTAATCCCTCATCCTTCACTAGCACTAAATTCGTCACTTTAAATTTCAAAACCAGGGAATCCCACCAGCCATCCTGTTATCATCCCCCTGTAGCTTCTTGATCTTTCCCTGTCATGAAAAGATATTTTGATAGATCGTAGTCATCCAAGTGTCTGATGAAACCTTTCATCTAATAATGTACTGGGCACCTTCTTTGCAAAGATGTTTACTCCGTGGTTTTCATTCCTTTTTATTTCTGCATTCTGACACATATTTTTTTAATAAAGATGAGAAAGAGAAAACGACTGTTGCAGTACATTTCTAAACCTACTTTAACTTTACCTCAGATACCGACCAGTTGTTAACATCGACAGACACATTCTTTTTAACCTTATGTATAATGCATTCAGCAACGACAGCAGCAAAACCCAACCAATTTTTAGCAGTTTTCCATTAATTTCTGTAACACACCATGTAATACTGTTATGAATAAAAACATTTCAAAAAGGTGTCATTTCAGCAAGTCTGTTTCATAGCTGTTGCTCTTCTGCGGTAGTCCTGCTGTTCTTACAGTGCAGTGTTGGTGTCCATTGTTTTGACAGTGGAAATACCTGAGAAAGGAGAAAAGTGCCTCAATTTGGGGAATACCTAATCTTAAACACGTTAGTGTTGCTTATCTTGCAGATACTTGCTGGTTTTAATTGCTGCCTCCCTAGTTTTAGCCTCTTTTATGGTGTTTTTAGGCATCCCAAACCAGTAGATATTTTAGTTACCTCCTGCAAAATCACACATTCCTGGGAGAGACCACACTGTGCAATGCTACCCAAGCAGGAGTACCTTTTTGGCATGAGAAGCTGTAATCAGTTGTGCTCACATTTTCCTCTTCAATTAAGATATAAAATTAAAAATGTTCATTTAAATATGACAATTTTGGAAGTAAAAAATCCCACAACTTTCCAATAATATGCACAGAATTGAGAGCAAAGCCTTGATCCAGTCAAACATTTAATGATAACACCTTCTACTTGAGTGGAACCTCTTTAGTCTTTAGGGTAATGCATAGAATAGGTTGAAGTGTTGTGCTGGTGTGAAACTTGATGCAAAACAGTGTTGCTTGATATTCAGAGGTACTGAAAACTAGATCTCTTAAGATAAGGAATAGCACCATTCTGTGGCAAGTGAGTAACAGAAATATGTAGGAGATCCTGTTGAACTTTAAGGGTAAGAAGAGTGTGTTTATAGGCAGAAAGAGATAGAGGGGTGGATGTGTGCGCGTATGTTTTATTGTATTTCTTTTTGATCTCCGTTTCTCATCCACCACCATCCAGTAGGTCATTCTGAAACATGCATTGCCTTTGTCAGTGAACATTGTTGAAATACTTGAATCCCACCTAAGAACTAAGGTCATTCTGTTGTGGTGAAAATATGCTGTTAGTGTCATTTTGACTTTGTACATAGCTTAACAGTATTCAGATGTCCTTGGAAGGAGGAACAAGATCTCTTCGGTTTTCAGCAAGCTAGAAAACATCAGCTTAAAGTGAAATAAGACATGGTTTTAAACTAAAATGTGTTTTTATAACGTAGGCCAAATCTGATGGTGTTGATATTCATCTGTTAGCCCCCCAAGTGAAATTGGTTTATGTTGAAAAATCAGAGTAAGTGTCTCATGTTCACAGTTGCTGTGCAGAGTCTGTTTCAGAATGAACAGGTTCGAGACTTGGTCTGGTGGTGGTGAGGAACATCAAAGTGGGAAGGACCTGGTTGTGTGTTGGCACTTTTCAGAAGGGGACAAAAAACCCCTGATTCTTACTGTGCTCTGTCAAGGTACTATATTTAATTGACATTACTGTGATATAAATGGACTAAGAGTTTCCAGATTGTATATGACAGCATCCAATTCAAACGTGACTAGTTCAAAAAATGGTCCTGATTTAACTAGTGCTAATTATAGCCATGATCTCCCGCAGTAATGAGAATTTATTTAGCAAACACTTTGCAGAATCAAAGTGCAAACTGAGGTCTTACAGAAGTCAGGTTTTACAGAAGGGAGGACTCAGATGATCTCTCTTTTCCATGTCAGTGACTTCAGGGAAAGCAATTGATTGTATAGACTGGGAACTTGCAATTTTAACTGGCTTATGTAGGATTAAAGGCAATGTTTTATGTGCTTTAACTACACAGTGACAGTTGCTGCAACAGATAAGCTAACCTCTTTCTTTTCTAGGTTGTGATATATATTTCCATGCACCGTTTCCTTTTTTCTTACCTTGCCTTCTAAAGAAATCTCATCCTGTCAGGTTCATATTTATTGGTTTTCTGGCAAATACTGTTCTCAATCAGAAGAATATAATTTCGAAGGAATGAAAGTGGGTATCTGTTGGCAGTTTTCTACAGAGGTTTGAATCCATAGTCTACAATTGTCTCTCTGAGCCAACATAGAAAGTGGTGAATGAACAAAGTAAAAGTCCACATGGCAACTGGAAAACAGAAGGTTTGGGTGAATGTGTGAGACTGGCTCATCTGCGAAATATCTAAACTATTACTACTACTACTACTACTGTCACTACTACTACTACTACTACTGTCACTGTCCTTACTGCTGCATACACTATTCCTGCTTCTGGTTCTGCTCTTGTATGTGAACTCAGTGGGTCTAACCCCCCTGTTCCTGGTTGTTGTGTGATATTAC
>JBCJKH010060079.1:71990-89540 GCA_039877255.1 Loriculus beryllinus | reverse complement strand
CCAGGTCATCAACTTTACATTAGCTTTTCCTTGTCACTGACATTCATGTACCCCATATTCTTCTGGCTAGCTAAACCTTTACTCAACTATGCTTCATTAGTTTAATGATGCCTTGCTTTTGCTATTACTATTTTGCAATCATTTTATCAAAATGTTCAGGATTAGGTAAACTTGAGACCCAGACCTCATGTCACCATTCAGGAAGCAGTCAATCTTTATACCTCATTTTTCAATTATGCAAGGTCGATCTCTGTTTTCCCAATTTAGACAAAGCTGGTTTATGCTATTTTGGAAGAAAGTAAACAATTTGTCTTGTAGTTAATTTGTTTCCAGTGTTCATATTCTCTTCTGTTTGTCCAGAAGTCAGAAGAGGGCTATGAAGAGCTGTGCCTTTAAATAGGCTTTTATTAGAGCTAATTAGGATTTGTTCTTGTATTGTACAGGAGCTTTTGAGTGTGTCAGCTATAATCCAGGCACTGCATGAAGTTAGGTTCTGTGGGGCTTGCTGTCTCAAAGTAACTGTTGGCATATAGAAAATGATAATAAATACTCTTTCCTGTTGCACATAGTTTCTTTTACGAACCTGTATTAGATACTATGAAATACTGTCCATGTGTATTTTTCTACCATTTGATATTTTTTATTTAGTTGAGTAGTACCTCTCCCCTTTGGTTTTCCCTTTCTCTATATATAACAAATGAATATCAGTTTCATAAATTTATCTGAAAGATACACTAGGATTCTTGCTGTCTTCACTTGGAGCCAACAGAGTGTGTTTCACTCTTAAGTGTAGGGCTTGGGCTCGTACTTTAGAAAGAAGAAAGACAGATTTAAAGATGTTTCCCATAAGCTTGCCTGCTGCCATTTTCCGTGGCAATTCATTAGCTGCTAGGAAAATGTAAATGGGCCCTTTGGAGCTATTATTTTGACAGCCGTATGCTGGAATTTTGTCTTAAAAGTGCTACAAAATGCAAAGTTATCTTACATGGATGTGGTTTGGCATATTTTAAGGTTTTGTGTTTCCTTTTTGTTTCAATAATACTTCTAGAAAAATAGAAAACAGCCATTTGTCACATCTTTGACAAACCCTTCCCTCCCTTTTCTTTGTTTTAGATAGCAAGCTAAAGAGCTTGTTTTCTTACTTTAGCTTACAACATTCACTCAGTTGTTGTTTAATGAAGTTGCATCTAGATGATTTTTTTTTTTTTGTATGTAACCAGAACTTTAAACTCACAAAATGTAATGGGAAAAGCTTTGGAGTAAGATTGCTTCTGCAAAATTATCTTTGATGAGGGAAAGGAATTTTTAAAAATGAATTTATTTATTTAAAATTCTAAATAAAAACTATTTTACCTGTTCTATTTATTTAACTTTCTGTGATGGAACTTCTCAAGGAAAATGTGGGATTGTATGTATTTCTGATTCTTTAAATAGATTTCTAATACAGATATAATTGTGTTAGCAGTATTCTTTGTGCTGCAGCTCAATTCAGAACTTGAAGCTTTTTCAAAGCCAAAACTGCTTTCTCTTCTTCTTTTGGCACGGTTGTACAGACCTAATATTTTTTTGTTGATGGAGAGTGTTAGAAATGTGCCACTGTGACTGTAGAATGCTGTGAAACTGTCACCGGGGCAGTCTGTGGGTCATGCTGTGTTTCTTTGTTTTGGTCTGTTTTTAATTTTCTGTTCTTTTGAGTACTCTCTGACTTTGGCCCATCATACTTTTTTTTAAACAAGATCCAGGCACTTGACTCTTTCAAGCCAAGCCAGGAGAGCGGTTCCCAATGGGAATATTTGTATTCTGTTTAAACCTACTCACCCAGGACACAGTAAAAATATCACTTCTACTACAATATTTCTTTCAAAGTACTAAGAAGGTTGTAGTAGGCTCATACCAGTGTTTCAACACTGTCTTAAAAAAAAAAACCCAAACCCAAAAATCCCACAAAATCCAAAACCCAGAAAAAAAAACCTAACCAACCAAACAAAAAAGACCCACTGAGAACCACACCCTAACTAAAATAAACCAACCACAAACCCAGAATCACAGAATTGTTAGGGTTGGAAGCGATCTTTGGAGATCATCTATTCCAACCCTCTGCCAAGGCAGGACCACCTAGAGCAGGTTACGCAGGAAGGTGTCCAGGAGGGTTTTGAATGTCTCCAGGGAGGGAGACTCCACTATCTCCTAATTTCTTCCGCATGCTTAGATGAAACTTCTTTGCCTTATTTTATGCCCAGTGCCCTTGGTCCTGTCACTGGGCAGCCACTAAAAAGTGTGGCACCAGCCTCCTGGCACCAGCTTTTGAGATACTTATATGCATTAATAAGATCCTCAATCTTCTCTAGACTAAACAGGCTCAGCTCCCACAATCTTTCCTCTTAAGAGAGATGCTTTAGATCCCTGTGGCCTTCTGTTGGACCCTCTCCAGTAACTCCTTGTCTTTTTAATGTATTTTAAAATGCATGAGCAGTTGTTAGAGAAGGGGAAACTACTGAAGCTTGCCATTCTCATACGGCTTCATTCTGATTAGAGTTGTGCCTTGCTGCTGAAATTGCACTTAAAAAGAAATCACTCACCTTGGTTGCTAAGTTGATGTATTTCCTTCCTGCCAAGTACTTCTGCAACATTTGAGTTATAAGGTGTTAAATCAGTATGGCCTTCCCTTCCATATTCGATCTTGTCAGGAGAAAATTTTGCTAATATGGGGAGTATCCCAAAAAGAATGAAAAACAAAGCACTGATTATTTGAATCATAGGATCAACAAGGCTGGAAAAGACCTTCAAAATCATTGAATGCAAACATTACCCTAGGACTGCCAAGTCTACCACTGAACAATGTCACTAAAGGCCTTAACTACATGTTTTTTGAACACTTCCAAGGAATAGTGATCCCACCACTTCCATGGGCAGCCTATTCTAATATCTGATCACCCTCTTGGTGAAGAAATTTCTTTTAATATCCAGTCTAAATCTTCTCTGGTGCAGCTTGAGGCTGTTACCTCTTGTCCTATTGCTTGTTACTTGGGAGAAGAGACGGACGGCTACCTCACTACGAACTCCTTTCAGATACTTGTAGAGAGCAGTAAGGACCCCCTGAGCCTTCTCTTGTCCAGGCTAAGCATCCCCAGTTCCCTCAGTCATTCTTCATCAGATTTATTCTCCAGGCCAGCTTCCCTGCCCTTTTTCAGGCCTGCTCCAGCAACTCAGTGTATTTCTTGTTTATTTTCCCCACTTTTTCCACTCACTGCCCTTCACTGTTACTATTTTCTATCTATGATGCAGGAAAATGTAGTATGGTTAAAAGATATTTCTGAACTTTGAAGCACTGTGTCATTTTTTTCTAATTAATTTCCAAAACAACCTTTTGAACCTTTAGGAGTGACTTTCCCACTGTGGGAGACAGTGCGGCACTAGGCAAGGGAAGGGAGATGGGTTGGGGTCCAGGGGTGCCCAGGGAAGGCAGGATGCACCAGGGTGCTGAGCACTGGCTTGAGGTGTGAGGGCTGGAAGACTGTGAGTTGTGTGAGACTAGCATCTGGGGAGGTGTGGACAGCAGTAATGCCACTGATGGTACCAAGGCTGTTCATAAGGTGGGAACGTAAAGCCCAGCTAGCAATCTTCTTGCATACATACATAGGCAGAACGCATTTAGATGAATCTCATAAAATATATGAGCCCTAAGAGGCCTGGGTATTGCATATGTATGAATCTGAGTATTTCTACGATCAGATTCAAAATTCGATAGTTATAGGTATGAACTCAATTCTTCCATCCAGTATCATGTTTTCTGTTTGGTCCACCCAAACAGGAAGGCAAGTCTTGGCACGTACATTGCTAAGGACTAAAAACAGTAGAGCAAATTCAGTCTACCTTTTTGTTTGTATAAATGTAGGCTAAGTGTTGCTTACAGCTACATTATATCATAATCCTCTGGTGGTTGAGATAATTGGAGGACTTTTCCTCAAGAACTGAGGATTTCAGTGTTTATTTCTGTGCTGCTGTAGTGTTCCAGAGGTTCCCTTGTGGGCAGTCACCTATACATGTAACCTGCCTCCTAGGAATTGGGTTTAAGGAGATTATTTAGCATGTCTCAAGGAAAATTTTCAGTGCACCTCTAGTTTACAGCACCTTGTAGAGGGCACTTGACAGAAGAATCTTTCCTGCTGCGCCCAGTTGTCTGGTGTGTCAGGATAGGGATGGCGGTAATGACAGTGTAAAGAAGCAACTCCGTTTTTTCTTTCAGGATTGTTGCTGTACGAGCTATCATGTCTTTTGCACCAGGGATTTAAGAGTGCACGGTAAAAGCAGTATGATCACTGGGTACTAAGTGATCGTATTATTACTGGGCACTGCTGTGAAATACGGAGCAGTCTCAAGAGCACTCTAAAAGTAAATATGAAGCAGGTCATACTAGGAATATTTTCATAAGGTAATCCCGTTGGGTTTTCTCCTGCTGGTAATATTTTGGAGAGGAGTACAAAAGGAGACTGTTTCTCAGAATCCTAGATGTGTTGAACAAAATTTACCTGCTGTGAAGCCAAATATTCAATATATGCTTTAATGGTCCTCTAATTTGAGCATGATGACTGTAATACTGACAGCAGCTTAAGTAGGTAACCCAAAGGAACCTCTGTAAAGATTTCATCATTATTAACTCATTTCTCATTAGCCGTTGTATTGAATTATTGTGGATTGAGATTTGCATTGCAATTTACAAAATACAGATGGAAAATAGCTAGCAAGCCATCTGACAAGGAAGATCTATCACTGCATGAAAATTAAAATCAGCAAAGCAAATGACATGACTTGATATAGCTGCTGACCTAATGTTCCTTCAAGCATCTGAGAAGCATGATAATTCTAGTGCAAACACAAGTGTGTGTAGGTCTACATTATGCACAGTTTCAGATCCCCCCTCCCACACTTCAAAAATACTCGACTGGTTAACTTGCTGGCAGCAGAGTTTCAAACGTTGTTTGCCATGACAGCTGTTTGGAAGCTGTCTCTGTGGCAGGGATGAAACAGCCGGCTTCTGGCAGGTTGGCAGCAGGTCCTGGCAATGAAAATGAACAAAGGGGAATGACCACTCAGCTTGCAGGAGCCCATGTGCTAAACCCTCATAGCTGTGTGGTAGTTAACACTTGGTGCTGCATTGTGTGCTAGCTGAAGAATGTGGAAAATGCAGGTTAAATTTTAGAAGCAGTCAGAAAACCAAAGTTGAGTGGATTTGGACATGTAGCAGTTGTAAGTTGCTGGTCTGCTGTGGTTTAAGCTTATTATGTTCAGTTTAGTTTAGCTGATGCTTTGTCCTTTTTTCTTTTGACTTCGTTGTGATATCTAGCCCACTGTCTGTCTTTGGACACTTAGATTTCATGGCACTTTAGGGCAGAGACTGCTCTTCTCTCAATGCTTTCAGTCCCTGATAGATCCAGGTTTTGATCACTTAAGGCCCCATTTAAAATGGGTATAACTAGTGATGTTTAATAATAACCAGCTTCTGTAGTGCTTAAGTGTATTTTTCTCATTCTTTTGCCACGTGTTTGTCCTTATGAATATTCTTTCACTGAAAGCACTAGGATCTTTTTATAACTTAGAGCATACTTTTGGATTCTCACAGGTGTAGAGAAATCTTTACCAGGCAAAAATTAAAATCTAATGGATGTGTAAACAGATTGCAAGCTTAAACATCTGATGGGATACAGTGGGAAAAAAAGGCTGCAGGTAGCTTGCAAAAGGGGCATGTGCATAGCCTGAAGTTTCAGTTAAATTGTATCTCAAATTTTGCAGTGATTTTCATTTGAATGTGTGATTTCAGTTGAATTTGAAAATGATATAAATCAGAAAATAAGCATGTCATCTTGCAATTTGAACAGACTTTTATATTGTGTGAGAGAATGCCGCAGGCTTTAGCACCCTGATAATCCTGTTCAGGGTGTGAGGAAGGGTAGGAAAAATCAGCAGTCTGGAAATAATTTGTAAGAACACAAAGTGACTCCTGCAGCTTTTAGTTTAAGGAAACATGAAAGCTAAAAGGCTGGGTTTCGGATGCTTTGGAAAAAGCAATAAGTGGATTCTAAAAAGAAATGAAACCCAAGCCACACTAATGTGGAAACCTGACAATTTTGTAGCCATCCTGCAGACACTACTCCCAGGAAAATACCCTCTGACTGTAACGCTTGTACTCTAAATGGGAAGAGCAGTGCTAATGGTAGGCTGTAGTGAACTCTAATATAAAGTAAGCTCTTGACTGGCAAACTGTTTTCTACATTATATTTTTATATTGGTCTTGGGATATTTTCCTATTGTTGCATTGCATGAGGAGCCTAGGTATTATTCATACAAACAGAATTTCCTTGTCTGTCTGTCATGGTCCATCATCTTTTTCACAGTGATACTGAAAGAGATAAAATGTTTAATGTACTATTTCACTTGTATTTGTTTTAATTAGAAGAATCCATTGGAATTTCTATTTTGCAGGAAATTGTTCTAAAGAAACTACACTTTTAGGAACAAGCACTCCACAGAAGGGATAAAATTATTTATGAATAAATTAATTTGTTCAGTTTCTATAGGAAGTGGCAGACCCAAGGTTAAGGTTCTTGGCTCAGCCCTTGTCTCCTGACTATCCCAGTCCACTTGTCCATTGTCATCTCTAGCAGGAGTCAAGCAGTCTTGGGAGCTGGGACCTCAAGCATGGGGAACTTCTTGAGACAGTGACCTACAAAATGCCTCTGTGACAGGGCTTTCCTGGAACTGCAGTCCCTAAAGACCTCAGGATTCATGATGTGGAGGCAGTCCAAATGGCAGGACTGCCTGGAGACACTGCAGGCTTTGTTCCCATTCAGGTCACCAGCCAAGCTGGCAGGAAACCTGGCAGGCTTTTGATAGGACCTGCTTCTCTTGCAGCGAAGTCATATGTTGGTGTCTGCGCTGTTGTCTGTTCTCGTGTTCTGTTGTGTTTTGACCAGAAATTATATTTCAGATCCAAAAACCTTCCCCCCCAAAAAAGGTTCACTTAAATATGTAAATTTCCAAAAATATTTTCTGATACCAGTGAATTAGCATTGTGCCCCAGTCCCTATCCTACTCATTTTTATCCTATTGCTAGCATGGCCTGCTTCATGACCATCAGCTACAGTACTCCATAGGGAAATAACAGTTCCACAAAATCTCTTTAGGTCTAATTGGAAATTAAGCAGGACATAAAAGCTGAGCCTTATGCTCACTGAACAGACTTACGTCTGTCTGACATCAAAATACTGTCCCTTCATGGTAAGGCTGAGGTAGGTATGGCTTCTTTCTTACTCTACCTTAAATTTTCATACAAAAGCTAACCCTCAGTTTTCTTATTTAACTTACACATGTACTTTTTCCCCCTCTTCTCTGTTTTTTCTTTTTTGATTCTTAAGACATGAAATTACCTCCACTTGAAGTTAGATGTCAGGCCTTTACTTGTATAAACAGGCTGCAAGACATGGATTTCTGGAAACTTAAAGATTTGTTTATTTATTTATTTTCATGAATGCTAATGCAGTTGTAGAGGTGATATAGTAATCATGCAACTTTGGTTTTCTTTCAAAGAAATATGGGGTTGCCAGAGACTGGTAGTTTCCTTTTGTGAAGTTGTATTTATAGAGGTGGTTTCTAGCTCCAAAGCAAGCTATTTGTGTTGCTTGGTGGTGCTGGGATGGTTTGCCAGAATGGATGTTGGAAATGGATTTTATTAATTGATAAAGAGGTGAAATACCCAACTGACTTTTGACTGAAACTTATACTGCAAAAAGAGGTGATTGGCAACCTGTTTTAAATAAACTTCAGAAAGATGACATTGGTGATGACTATTTGACAAAGAAAAGGATTGTTTCATGCAGCAAGTGTGATTCTTTAGTCTTTGCTGTGTCAGAGACATTATAATTATAAATTGTCTTGGCAGCTATATTTAAAATCCATTCTTGCTTCTTTATCTTTACCTTTTGTAAACTTTGTAACCAGGCATCAGGATTCTGTGTACTTTTTTTTGTACTTTTAGAGAATATGTGATGATATGCCAGTGGTTTAAGCACAGGTCTTGTTTCTATCTTAACTTTGATATTATTTAGAAATCCTTGCTTAAGAACCACTTTCTTGCTGACATGGCCAGTGAAAATGCAGTTTCATAAACTAGTTTATAAACTGTTTTGAAATTGAGCAGGTGAACCTTATTGGCAGCTTCTCTGATCAGACGTGAAAAACCACATCTGACATGCTCCTTGGAAAAAATGTCCAGGTGTTGCAAGTTCCCCCTCACACTGTTTTTCTTCATATCCTTAGTATCCCTGGACTCAGGAGAACACCTGTATGTGAGCCCACCTGCCAGTAGCTTCAGTCTGATAAGACTGAAGTCTCAGTCTGCCTTGGGAATGCTGAAGTAGCATCCTGCAATCTACCCAGAAATACTGAAATGTAGCACAACATCTCTTTACTGATTTGGCAGGTCTTCGCTGCAAAGACCTCTCTCCTAGTCTCTGTCCCATTTTCCTTCCTTTGGTGCCTGTATTTCAGATTTTAGCAGCATCATAGCCTCACTCCTGTCCTGGGAATGGATTTCCTCTACCAGACCTTGCTGGTGTGGTTCCATTTACCAGATTTGCCTGGCACACAGGATCCCAGAGTTGAGGACAGGCTATGACTTAGGGCATGTTCCACAAGGTAAAACACATCGTGTCACTGCTACCTCAGTCCTTTCATCACCGATCTCATGGGATCTCAGGGTGCACATCTTCATTTACTTGGAAAGATGAAGAGTTTGATATTCTTTCTGAGTTTACCCCACCTTTAGCAACACATTCTCTGTCATTTAGCATGGTCATTTCTATCTTCTTCACTGAGCCAATGTTACTGATCAAGGAAGATGATGGTAAATGATGTGTGTGTGTGTGTGTGTGGGGAATAGAGTACTAAATGACACCAGAAGGTTCTGCAAGATGATAGACCATAACAAAGCCATCTCCTCATCATCTCTCTTGTATCCTAGGTGTGAAACACATTTTAGGTATCATTTGCAGAAATTCATGTAGTCTGGAAAGGTGATTTCAGAATTTGCTATAGGTGGCTATCACCTGTACAAATTGTACCAAGTGGAAGATTGTGATTGCTATGAATGCACATTGTCTAGGTCATGAAATGTCAAAGTTGTGCCCTGTACAGATCTGGTCAACTAGTCAGCTGATCCCAAAGGTTTCCATACTTTCAGAGCAAGGTTAGTAGTTTCTTCATCTCAGAAATGCATTTGTCGGCCCACTTTGATACCAGTTTCCTAATCCAAGGGATGTCTGTCCCTGTAACTTCTAGTTCTCCTACTCTGTGTTAGTTCTCAGCATCTTGGTCTTCACATAGCTTTTGCTTTTTCATATTCTTAATGACATTGTCTGCGCTTGCTAGGTTTGAATAACATAATGGAACTGTCTTCAGTAAGCCATCTGAGAAACCTTGCACTGGATCTAAAACCTACTAGTCAGGGCAAACCTTTTTATGGCTCTTTAGTTAACACTGAATCAGGCTTTTAGTAATTATGTTCTTAAATGTTCAAATACACTCAAATGTGTATTTGAAAAGTCAGAAAGCCACAAGGTTATGTTATAGGAGTTGCTGTTTGTATCACCAAAAAGTTAAATAACTTACTCAGTTTAAGAGCAGTTATCTAATATAATTTACACAGAGCACAACTGGTGTCCTGGTAATATCTTTGCCCCTTTGATTACAGAGCCTGACCTTGCTGTCCTCACATACCCAGATCTCCCATTACATCTGTGGGATTTCACAAAAGAGACCTCATAAAATACGGGCATTCTTAAATATATATTCTGCTGTAATACTTTGGTTATAAGATGACTTTGATTTAAAAACTAATCAAATAAATAAAAATGTGGTTTTATAAGAACAAACATTGAAGGTTAATTTCATCTATAGAGAAACTACACAAGGTCTTACATGTAAT
Source organism: Loriculus beryllinus (assembly GCA_039877255.1). Taxonomy (NCBI): domain Eukaryota; kingdom Metazoa; phylum Chordata; class Aves; order Psittaciformes; family Psittacidae; genus Loriculus; species Loriculus beryllinus. The sequence goes on along the minus strand of JBCJKH010060079.1, from coordinate 79,561 downwards.
ACAAGCTCTACCTAATCCTATCAGCAGTCCATGTTAGCATTGTTGCCTTATGTTTATTGCTATAACTTATTTGATTTAGTATCATCCTAACTCCAGTCTACTGTGCATAATACTTCCAGGCATGTTTTCCATGGTAATATACTCTAATGAAATAATTGTCCATGTATTTTCAGTATATCAGATTTTCCTTTCTTTAAAATTGTTTATTACATGCACTATTAACAAGATTGTCTTACACAGAAGAAAACCTAAATATAACTTCTCTGATTTTTACAAAAATGGCATCCTAAAAAGTATGAGTTTAGTGATCTAAAGTACAAAATCCAGACTGGATTACTGCAGTCACTTATTTGCTACCCATATAAAATACTAGCCGCATTGTCTCTGTTACTGGAAAAATCAAAGCATTTTTAAACAGAGAATGTAAGTTGTTCGGCATGTCCTATTTTACAGAGGAAGCACAGGATGTGACTTGATAACACAAGCAATTTTTCTTCCAGGTTATTTGACGCTTTCAGCTTTGCCCTCCAAGTGTCCTCAGCTCTGCTTTATAACCCTAAGAGCTGAAGCCACCTATTTCAAGAAACACAGCTCCTTCATTCATCATTCCCCTCTGCTTCTTTCTCACATGTTTAGCTCCCTTCAGTTCACAGAGACTAGGAGAAGAAAATCCAAAACACTATAAACCAATACATTTACATTTCATTTCTTTGCACTTCACGACTGACACTGCTGATATCTTTAAACCTGCATAATTTAATTGGATTTCATGAATTACTGTTGTTTAGTGTGAAGGAAGAATGTTTTATCTGATGGGACAGGAGTTACTACTGCATGAACATTGGAAGGTTGCACAGGGCAATGATGTCAGAGGAAGAATTTTCTACCTGACTAGGAAATTATTAACGGCCTCTGATAAGAATCACAAATGATGCCCAGATATCATTAGGAGAAATCTAAGAAGGAAAGAAAGACATGGAAAAATCTGAGAGTAAAGGAGAAAAAACACGTATGACCGAGAACTGGTCTTCAACATGCTGCATCAGAATCAAAATGAGTTTGTGGTGGTGTATTTTAGGGCAGAGATGTACTGTTTGATGGGACTCTGAATTCAGCATGCACTTGGGGAACCAGGGTAGGACAGGTTGCAGCGCTGATATGCTTTAAAAAACTAGCAGCTTGAGAGTTCTGCTAATGCTCTGGCAGCATGACAGCATAACTCATTCTTTCTTGCTCTTCAGAAGCTGCAGGTACTTGACTGCACGCATACAGCAGTATTGGTGACAGGGTGAGGCAGAAGGACTGTAGCAGGACAGCACCCACTTGTCTCCACAGGTTCTCAGTACAGTTCCCCACACCGTTTGCATTGTATTCCTTAAGGGAAGAAAGAATAGAAAACCAGAAATTTCACAATGAATTTCAGGAAATATGTGCACTCACATAGAGAGTTGAATGCTTCAGAGCAAGGACTAGAAAGATGGTACTGTCAAGTGTTTCAAGCCCAGTATACTTTTCCTGTGGATCCAGATCATATCCATGAAATGGAAAATACCCATTATGTAGGAAAGGAGGCAAATAGTATTTTATAATTCCACTTCAATTCTGAATAAATCATATTTTTTTCCAGTCATGTGGCTGGTTCAGAAGGGAAGTTTTCAGTAGAATAACAGCATCACAATCCTTGTACACCTTTACATAGATTGATTTATATATAAATTTATTTGATTATGTGTATTATGTCTGCTAGAAGTAGTTCCCTATTCATTGTTTGCTTTCAGTTTCTTGCAAATAATGTTGATAATATATGATCTCTGTATAATGTGATGTTAGTTCTTCAGTGCTCTTGACGTTTCCACATGAGCATATACTTTCAAACTATTTTCACATGAAACTTTGGTGTCAGTTATGTATCTAGTTTACTACCAAGCCTTGACATGTAAATCTTATTTGTGAAACATCTGTCCTTAGCTGCAGTTGAATAACAGGGATCATCTGAAATAGCTAAAGCCTTCCTCAGTTTACCAACAAAGAGCTGCAATGCCATAGAGAATTAGACAGTCTTTGTGCTGCCTTTCAAAACTTCGGTATTAACATGGTTAAAATGTCTTCCTTGATGGGTTATTATTTCTTTCAGAAGTAGATCTGAACAGCAACTGGAAGGAATATAGTCTAGCTCTCACACTGATTTTTTTCTTGAATACTTTGTACTCTATAAAAAAGAACACTGATGTTCTTTGTGGTGTTCCTGCAAGAGGATAAGTACAATTGGGTCATCCAAGAGCAGTAGATGGACCATGACATTACCTATTCAAACAGTAGCCTCTGTGTGTTTGCCAGCAAATCCTCTCTGTGCACAACAAACCTACTGTTTTAGCAAGTTACACAAGAGATTTTGTCCTCAGAATTTGTTTAAAAGTTTCCTTGAGAAAATTAAATTATTTGTAAGAATATTTATAAAAAGGCCCAAAGAAATACAGAAAATAAATTATAGCGATGCTCATTGTTAGAAAAGCCTGTTACTAACTTAATGTACTAATCGGCAGGAATATTTCACAAGTGCCCTTCTTGGTGCACAGCCGCACAGTGAGAGGTCAGAACAGCTAGGTAGAAGGGCTATGTTTCTTAGCAGGGAGGAGCTGCCTTCTTCCTTGAGCTGAGAGGTATAGTGGGATGCGAGTAAATATACAACTTAGTAAAGCTGGTATCAGATCAGAGTGGGACCGTCATCATTTGGATTTCCTGCTTTATTCTGGAAGATTTTTAAGAGAGATTTTATACAATGATGCTTGGGAAAGTAAAAGGCTATTAGCATGTGTAAGGAAATATCATGCAAATAATAAAAGTAGACGTTTAGTTTCAGACTAATGCATGTTGAAGCAGCATTATCTTCACCTCACTGTTATCAAACCTATGGTCTTCTCTTCCCTAGGTTTTCATTAGAGAGAGGAAAAGAAATGTTTTTCAACTGGGACAGACACTGATGCTTCAACTCAGCAGCTGTAGCACTCCTGTCCATCACCAATTTTATTTCAGTCAGGCACAGCTCTGCCGCTCTTCCCCGCTAAGGCTTTTTCGTGGCTGGTCAGTCCTGCCTTCTCCTGTGTTCCAGCCTGCCACTGCCCTAGGAGGTGTCTGGTAACAATGCACCTACATCTTATAGCAAGATTTCCATCAAACATCATCATCAGAGACTGCCTGCAATACAGAGACTAGGACTGTGAGACAAGGGCCTGGAGATCTTTACTTTATAGAATCATAGAAATAGCTAGGTTGGAAAGGACCTTCAAGATCAAGTCCAAATGTTACCCCAGGACTGTCCGAGGCCACCACTAAACCATGTCACTGAGGGTCTCATGTACACAGTTTTTGAACACTTCCAGGAACAGTGGTTCCGCCACTTCCCTGAGCAGCCTCTCTGTGAAGAATTTTTTCCCAACATCCAGTCTAAACCTCCCCTGGAGCAACTTGAGGCCATTTCCTCTTGTCCTCTTGATAGCTGGGAAAAGAGACCAGTCACCACCTTGCTCCATCCTCCTTTCACGTAGTTGCAGAGAGCGATAAGGTCCCCCCTGAGTCTTCTCCTCCTCAGACTAAACACCCCAATTCTCTCAGCCATTCCTTATCAGACTTGTTCTCCAGACCCTTCACCAGCTTTGTTGCCCTTCCCTGGACCTGCTCAAGCACCTCAGTGTCTCTCTTGTAGTGAGGGGCCCAGAACCAAGCACAGGATTCGAGGTGCAGCGTCACCAATGCTGAGTACAGGGAGATGTACTGATTTTCTTCTTGAATACTGCTGCCCACACTGCTTCTGAAACAGGCCAGGATGCTGTTGGCCTTCCTGGCTGCCTGGGCACACGCTGGCTCATGCTCAGCAGCTGTCAAATCAGCACCCTCAGATCCTTTCCTGCCAAGCAGCTTTCCAGCCACTCTTCCCCAAGCCTATAGCAGTGCATGGCGTTGTTGTGGCCCAAGTGCAGGACCTGGTGTCCTCTCTGCCTGTCCCTACTCTGCTGCTGATCTGCTTGGAGTCTCTGTGGGTGGGCTGAGCCAGTACCTGGGGGCTGCTGTCCCCCACCATTCTCTCCCCGTGGCAGCTGCCCCAGCCTGTGAGCAGCAGGGAAGTGGCTAACTGGAGCTGGACTGATGGATGTGTTTATGAGATCCTTACAGCTGTCAGCCAGCCATTCACCCTTCTCTCTGGTTTCTCTACCCTTGATATGTCTGGAGCAGCTGGTGGGGACACAGAGTGAACAGCTGCAGATTTGCCTTTCTCTTCCGTCATGGCATCTTGGGGTGTATTCATCAGAGCAGGACGGGAAATGGTACGTTTTGAGTGCCTTCTCTCCTTGACTTTGATACTGTCATCCACACTGCTGATTGTGTTCTCCAGCACCATTTCTTGGCCATCCTGCCAATAAAATAGGAAAAAAGGTGCTATCAATTCTCTAGGACATAATCTTATGAAGAAGAGCCATAAGAGTACAATACAAACTGCCTTAAATCAGAGATTAACTATAAAACACCAACACTTGTTGTTTAAAAACTGGACTTTAAAAAGCCACTATTGGAAAGGAATGCGTTTCTTTGTCCATTGTCTACCTCTGAGGGTATGAGGAAGAATTAAGAGAAAGAAAAAGGTCTGTGAATAAGGTGGCAGCTTCCAACTGTTTGTCTCTGGCAGTGGGCTATGGATTATTTGTTGCAGAGAAGTAACTAGTAACTCAGCTTTTAATAGTTGAAATGAGAGTGCACCTTGTTCCCTTCATGTATCTGTTTCAAAAAGAGCATTTTTAAACTATTCAGTCTGTTTTCCACTCATTGTCATTGTTGATGATATCTCAGAGAGCATCTTGGTGAGCAGCAGGACTCTTTAAATTCACAGTGTGGAATCGCTGGGGAGCCAAGGGGTGCCAGCTCATCTGAGAAATAACGTGAGGTAGCTGGTTTACAGCTATGGCTTGTAGCAGTATATTTGCTTACGCTGGTAGCTCAGATGCTCAGTACAGAGTCCTTTTACCTCCTGTATTAAGGTCAATGTCATTTTTACTAAAGTGTTTCAGTGTTAGCTAACTACCTTGAAATCATTTGTAGTTTAAGCTAATTGTAAATAAAAATATTTAAAACATATGAAATAGGTTGTAGTTTCAAATATTTATGCAAACGGAGAACAACAGCAGCAAAAGCAAAAATAACTATTTATTTTGTTGCTAAATAGTTGAAATCTGAAAAACCTCCTTTCTTGTATCCGGCTGAATTGCTGCAGGCTTCCTGAGCTATGTGATCAGGGACACTGTTTTTTTACCTTATGTTTCAGATTGTATTCATTGGATTACACCCTTCCTGGTGAGAAATACCTGCTTTTAGTGCCTGTTTCTTTTTAGGTCTGCAGGAATCCCAGTCACATTTATACCTCTTTGGAGTATGCCATTTATCCAAGATGTAGGTTCTGAACCCTCCTGAGGTAGAGTGACTCTTTGGCACATCAAGAGCTGTCCACTTCACTCCATAGGTCTATTATCGGCAGCTTAACTCAGTGGAGGAAATCTTCTTGCCAGTCTTGTTACCCTCAATCTCATTGTGAAACATCTGCATCCACAGAGTCATATTTTTCTATCACCTTTTAAAGTGATGAACATACTTGATTTCAACATTGAAGTGGGATTTTTGCACACAGCTAATTTACCACGTTGACTTAGACCAGGTACAAAGATGTTTAACTGCTGTGAGATACCTATAGGTTAACTGGTCTCCTAAGTTACTTATTGAAGGACTTTGTTTACTTACTTTTCAACCTGTGCAACCTTTGAGGTATTCTAATTGTACATTTTGGACTGAACCGTGGAAAACTACTTATTACTTCTGTATTATGTACGGTATCCTGATCAGAAGGAGAAAGAAGCTAGAGGCACACCAAAAATACCCCTAAAATTCTTCATATCACAAAGCTTTGGATCTTTCCATATTATTGATAAATCTGTGTGCTCAGCCTTTATAGCTTTTTTTCATATGTTTAAAAACCATTTTTGAAATTTGCTTCTGATGATCAAATGCATCCTAATATGAAACTGTCTTTAGCAAACACTCTAAATATGTGTTAGTTTCAGACACTATAATTAGGTTCAACAAATGCCAACATTTTTTAGCAGATGTGATTTTTCTTCTCCTTAAAACATAAGGAACTGAATTCAGTAACCCATGTTAATGCAATATTCAATTTACATAGACAGCAGACCCAGAAGGACTGATAGTAAAAGGTGATGAGCCCTATACAATCTTGACTTCAGCCAAGGCCATAAGATTAGACCTAGAGTTGGTGAAATTAATACCACTAATTTCTCTAGTCAAATTAGCATTACCTATTGCTATGTTGTCCTTGAATTTGACAAAAAATATGTTGATAATGATAAGGGAAAGAGGTTTTGAAATGACAAAAATATTGAAAAATGGATAAATATATAGTCTTCAGTTAACACCAGGTTCAGCAGGAGCATTGGAAAGATGTTATGCAAATTAGTCTTGGTGTGCTATGCATAATTACCAATTCTTTTTTTACAAGGTAGCTCACGTCATTTTCCAATAATCTTAGGTCATTCACTTTAAAGGATTTAGCTTTGCTCCCTTTGAAGGCAGTGACAGAGCTACTGATTTTGAGGTTAAGATCTAAGAATTCCGAAAGAATCGTTTATAGTCAGTGCCAGCTTGTGTGGCTTTCTCTTCTAAGAATTTACAGCTTTGAATGGCAATCTTTGGAGATTTCAACATTATGTGTTTTGGCTGAAGGGTGAAGGAAATAACTTTTCATGCAGTTTGCCCTCTGCCAGGATAGCAAGGTGCTGAATACTTCTTTTCTTTCTCAAGGAAAACTGCTATAAATGAAAGCAGAAAACACCCCACCTTATAGACTGGTTGGAATGATGTGATTTACCCTGCTGGATAATTCTTTTTTATAGACATGTTTTACCACATTATATTTTTGCATTTCTGTTTTGCTACCTTCTCAGTTGTCCCTTGCTATTTGAAATAAAAGGTAATTGCTGTTGTATTTCTAAGAAAAGAATATTAGAATAGTAACTACTTTTGTAATGCAGTGTTTGGTTGAAAGAAGTGTTTATTTGAAAGCAAAGAAGTGAATCTTCTGTTTGTTAGGAACGTCCAGCCATTCCAGTAAGAAAAGAAATGCATTATTCTGTAAGAATAGGTTCCATGGCTTTTCAAATCATTGGGGAATAAAATAAAACATGACATACATTATTATAAAAAAGCTGGGTACCAAATATCAGAATTTTCAGCAAATTTAGACAGTGTACTGACATTATATAGCTGCTCCAGTGGTATATGCAGTAACTGCAAGGCTGCCTTACTCTCTTCTTGTTCATGTGTAAACCAGCTGCTTGCTGAGTTGAGGAATTTTGTCTTTGTTTTTCATGTTTGTACAAAATACATATCTGACCTGAACAGTTAATTTTTTATTTTTTATTTTATTTTTTTTATGAATGTAAGAAACTAGAAACTATGGTATTGTTTATTAAGATTTATGTTAAGCTCAATGTAGAGGTCAAACAGCACAAGAT
>JBCJKH010060079.1:51535-66927 GCA_039877255.1 Loriculus beryllinus | reverse complement strand
TGTCTCCTGCTTATTTCTAGATTGTTTTCCCTGTTTTGAAAAATCATGTTTTTAGGGAAAAAAAGCCCCAAACAACCTACCTAAATAATTAGTTCTGCAAAACTATTACACCTAAAATCAAATTTTAAATATGTGACTGTTTGGAGCTGAGAATTTTCACCTAAGGGTTTTGTTAATGCATCACTGGAAGCCTGTGAATATATATCTTTCTACTATTGTGGGAACTTTGCAGAGTAGTAATAGAATCTGAATTAGTAGTCTTTACTAATGAGTTAGACCCTTTTCTCTTTGTAGTCTCTTTAACACTTTGTAGCTGTTAAAAATGGTATGTATACAAAACAGTTGGTAGGAATCTTTCGGACAAGTAAAAAATTTAAATATGGCTAGACTATCAGTTTCCCTTCACAAGAGCTCTCACTCAGTGAATGATGACTGTGGTAAACATAGCACACGGTAAGCAACATAAATCTTCTCTGAGCACAATTTTCCTAATTTTTAAATTTTATTTTATAAAAATATTTTACTGTAATTCTGTGGTGGTTTCTCAAAGAAGTAACAACTAAATTCCTGCGTGACTGTTTTTGGAAAAGTAATGAATGAATTGTTCTCTGAGGATGATGCAGCCTGGGTGTTTAAAATACAATGCAGGTCTGTCTTTTGTGTGCCCTTAATCTGAAACCGGTTAATGCTTCAGTATAGATTGTCTCATTCTGTGGTCTGATAAATAATTGTATAGACTTGTTCTTAGTGATGCATTTTCATAAGCTTTTTGTCTGACGATCAGTGATTAAAATATCATTAGATATCATGTACATAATCATCATATAAACCGTGCAGAGCTTGCAGATTCTTTCTTCTGACATAAACATTCCATCTGTGAAAAAGATGCAATGTAATACAAATAAATGGCAAAACAAAAAAGTATCAAGGAATGTACACACAAGCATGTTCCTTAGCTTACTTTAAATGAACCCATGCATAAATCAGGAGAGTCTGAAGATGGCTGTGAGCTCTGTCCTGATTTTTACCTTACAACATACTGAAAAATGATCTGTGATGCTAAAAGGTGGTTATTTTTGGCAACCTATATCAATTTCCTATTCACACAGCAACTGGTGGCAACTAAAAATAATCTTGGTTTAGTACCAGCTAAGAATCTGGTCACATTTGGCACACGCACAACATGCACACATAAAATTTAAGATCCCCTGTTCTGCTATTTCATTCGAGCCACTCATCAAGCTTAGTTTGCTGCCATTTGAAAGCTATTGAAAAGCTATTAACTGGCAGGACTGTGAGAGCCGCAGTGCAGCAGCACACCTCAGTGCTGGAAGAATGTGGCTGCAAGTGCACACCAATTTAATCTTTCTGTTCCTGGCGATGTGGGATTAGGAGCCGTGTCAGTCAATTGTGCTACAATAGCATGTGCAGTAGTCATGGTTCAAAACGCACAGAGGTTTATCTTAACGCCAGCAGTCGGGTGAGGATGACTTGGAAGCCTCTGCAAGATCCTGGAACGGAAACTACATTGAATAATGTATTCTGAGGTATACTGGATACCTGAGGAAGGGCTCTAAATAATACATTTTCTGGGCATGACAGTTGTAGCAGAAGAGAATGCTGAAACCTGTAGCAAGACTACAGCCTGAGATGAAAGAATGTCTCATTACCATTTTATCAAATGCTGTAAGTAACAAAATGGCTATTTTGATTTTAAAACTGTCTTTTTCATTTTCTGAGGTGTGTCTTTTCAATGCATATGCAAAAAGTCGAAGGCAGATGCTGCATGATGTCAATGTGGTAGTTGAAAAGGGGAGTTGTTACTTTGCATGTGAAAATGCAGGCAGAGCACAGCGTGTCTTTTTCTCCTCTGTTCAGAGGCAACTTCATTGTGTGATAAAGCTCTCATTCTGAAGTTCATACTGATCAGCTTTTAAAACTTCTGTTTAAATTAATCACTGAAGAAAATTATGTTAAAAAAGAAGTAACATGCCATCCATAGCATTATGTTAAAGACGCCTGTCAGGACAACCTTGGACATGGCTCTTATAATTTAAAAGGGTAACACAAATGAAAATAGCTTCATAATTACAAGCACATCTCATCATCTGTTGTAAATCAAATGCTTGTATCCCCTCTTTAGCAGAATATTTAGCTATTTGGTGTGACAGACTTGAAAGATAATAATGAACTTTTAACCTTGAATCATTTAAGCTACCTCCTTTAAGAATGACATTTGGATCTATGCTACATTTATTTGCAGAGCAAATTGTTAGCAGCATTTTCTTTTTCTTTTGGCTTGCCTGTCACAGCAGTCTTCCTAGCTGCACATTTTTCAAGATTTCTGGGTTTGCCTTTTAAAAAAAGCATCCAGTGGAAATGGTCATTTTACATCAGCTAATTAAATTATTACGTAGATACTTCTTTTGGACATTGGGTAGCAGTTTTTTAACCTTGAATATTTTTTACTGCAGGACTTGGAAAACTTCAGATTTCTAGTGATTATGTCACTGTTTTTACATGACAAATAGCAGATTGCTGTATAAGGTTTTCTTTACTGACTGAGGTGTACCAAGGACATTTCTGAAACTGTTTTTTAAATACTGTTTTACATTTAAGAAACAAGTTCCTAGATGTTTTAATGTGACATTAAGGTGCCCCGGAGGTGTTTTAGTAATTCAGGGAAAAATAATTTATGAGGGTTTTCTCTTTTTTGGGTTCAGTGGGACTTGTGCATGGAACTGCATTTGATACTGATGAGAGTTACAAGCCTAGATTCCCTGTTCATGCAGAGAAGCAGTTTAGCCTTACTGCATAGTTTTAAAGGTGCATTCTAAGTCTTTGAACTTGTCATGAGATTTGATAAATGCAAATGAGGAATTCGGAGCATAATAACTATCTTGAATTTGTCAGAAAAGTATTGTTCAGTCTTTATTCGCTTTGGAGTTACTTTCTTAAAGTGAAACTGCAGCGAATCTATATAGACGTATGTGTTTCTGGTAGCATATTAAACATGTAACTCTACAATGACACTATAGGTTCCTTAATTGGAAAGAGATGAGAATGACTGTGGGTTTCTCTCATTAAAAGGAAGCAAATGATGACTAACTGGAATGTTCATTGCATTGCTTAGAGGGCATGAATGAAGGACTGAAGCATAGCAGAAGGAAAGGTGAATGCAGGACATTAGCTTTAGTCATATTACTTCCTTTTTTCAAAGTCTGGAATTTTGTAATTGGTGATTTCTCACTAAATCAAGGTATTTTACCACATAGCACTTTTCCTTTCAAGTAGTGTGCTTTAGAAGACAATGGTGCTTGTTGGCTGTAGCTTGCCAGAAGGGCTTTTGCTGCCTCTGCTTCTCCATACGGAATAGGCAGAAGTGCTTACATGTCCACATGGAATTAGTGAAAGAGAAATACTTCCTCTGTGATCCTCTTGAGTGTTACCAGTTGAATTAACATGCCAATAGTGTTGCTGATGTTTGGGTTTGGCAAACAGCTGGGATCAGATATGGGCCAGGGCTTCGTGCAGGGTGACTGAATCACTGATGTTCTGAGACCTGCTGAGAGAAGCTGAACCTCATAGAGATTGGGATTTGACTCTTCACGTCCCACTTTTTTTTTAATCCATTTCACTGATGATTTCTGTATCAAAAAGGAAAGACTTGGAACCAAAGGATGTGTGTTTGCAGAGCACTGTCTCTTGGTCTGCTCTGGGGAGAGAAGCATCTAAAAGATATAAATTAATGGTGCTTTAAAGCTAGCATTTTATGAACTGTAGTCCTATGTGCCCGGCCTTTGAAAGCACTTGCACTTTGGTTTTAATCTCTGCAGAGATTAAGTGTGGAGATCTGTGTTTAGAAAGGCTGTAACTTTCTCCTGCGTTGTTAGTACAGTTTTACTAATCTTTCATCTTTTCAGTGCACTGCTCCCACTAGGAGGCTGTGAAAGTGAGATATACTGTCACCATCTTGTCATAGGTATTTCAGGTTGGAAAGATGCAACCTTGAGAAGTCTCCTGTCCACTCTTTTGCTCTAAGCAGGGGTAGCTGTGTAGTCAAGCCAGATTGTCTGGGGCCATGCCCGGTAAGGTCTTTCTTCCCAGTTATACTCTGGAGTAAGATAAGGCCTGTTGCAGCCATTGTCATGTAGTCTTCCACTGGCAGCAGTTAAAGCACAAGCTGTACACATGTCTGCCTGTTTGAGCAGCTCATCTTGTCACTGCTAGTGCCCATCTCCTTTTAGCAGCCAAGTATCTCTGCCGAGAGCTGTCCCTGTCTGTGCTAGTAGCTCCTCCTTGGCAATCAACTAGTGCCAAGAAGAGAAGAACAGTGATACATAGGAGAATACCACGTTATCTGCCAACTGCTGGGTACCATTTTATTTCAATGATTTGTGTGACAGACTGTACAAATGAATGTAATTTTGCAAATTAGGCAGCACCTTGCTGCTGTCTTCTCTCCTTTGTATATCTAGTTATGACATAAATAGCATCATTTACATGTTATGGCTGTGCTTTTCCATCTGTGCTCTGGACTTCCTCTCAGTGATCTGCAGAATTAACTAAGAAAAACAGCACTTCAATCAAAAGGCTTGTATTCTTTACTCTAGAGTCTGCTTTCCACTGCAAATGCTGTAGAGGTACATAAATGCAAACAGAATTAAAACCTTGCTAAGGAGTTATAGTCATGCCAGCTGCAAGTCTGAGACAAATGAATTTACCCAAATACTAGGATCATCAGATCTGAACGTCAGAGTCTACCTCCATTCTTTCTGGATCATCTCCATTTCTGATTCCTTTATCTCCTTTCTATGAATTATGAAACACTGAATTGTGCTTTGTTAGAGACCAATGCTTACAGAGATCTGGGGTTGAAATACTAATTAGTTGTTTATTGGTGAATTTAATTCAGGATTTGAAACTATAAAAGAAATACAATCTTCTCTCCAACATCTAGCCCTTATTACCCTTCAGCATCTGAATACATGGCAAGGATTGTTCACAAAGAAAATTAATTAAGGTAGGAGATGCACTGAAAGATTTAAATTTTGGTATATCCCTTTTTGATATCTTGTTGTCTGTGCTGGTTTATTCCTTCTCTTTGCTGCCTCCTAACCATGTAAGAAAAAAAGTCCTTATATGATGGGGGTCCTTTCTTACACTAAAAAAACCTCAGTCTTGACTTTAGTCTGCAATGCCAGAGAGTGTTATCATACACATGTCTTGAAAGGCCAAAACCAGCAGTAATGTGCTTGCAGATGTCATCTTGAGTATTTTTCACACTAATTCACAGATTTTAAATAAAATTATTGTCATATTTATGAATGAAATAAGAGTAAATTCTATGGATTGTTGTTATGTTTTCAATTTTATTTAATTTTATGCCATTTTTCTGCAGCTTGCCATTTCATTGCATTTTTTTTTTTTATAAGGTTATTAACCACTAGAGCTCTCAGCATAGTTGGATGAGTGTTTCACCCATGGTGGTGTCTGTCCCTTTTCACCAGGCATTAGTATGTTGTAGGATACTTTGGAGGAAAGAAAAATGTCATCCCAAACTCTTGTTTAGCAGATTAAATTCAGTCTTTGTGCTTTTCCCAAGGGATTCAGCCCTTCTTACATCATCCAGTCTTCTGAGGCTCCAGACATGCTACAGTGGTTGCTCTACCTGAACCTAGTACAGCTTGGAAAGGTGTCGGGGAAGATGTGACATGATACGCTAGTTTTAGTTTACAGAGAATGGGGACTTGAACTTGACTCTCCCATGGATGCAGATGCAATACTGTGGGTGAAACATGCGATACCCTTGTGTCAGCTTTCATATTGTGAGACAGCCTGTGAAAATTTCACCCGTATTTCAGCAGAATGAGTTGCTATAGATTACATTGAATAAGAAGAGAAGAAGAGCCTGATAAGGAAAATTGGCGACCCCTACTTGGTCTGCAATACAGGAATCTTTGGTGTCCATGGCAGCGTGTGTTTATGATGTCCCATGTAACAGTGGCATATAGGTGTTCTGTCACACATGACAGTGATGACAGAACTAGCAAAGTCTTCAAAGTGTTTTCTCCTTCGCATGAACAGGATTTCTTCTATTCCAGAATTGAGCAGGAGGTAGTGTAGTATTCATTTATTTAGTTCATTTTATGGTGTTCCAGAGAATTCTCATATCCTCTCGGACATGTCTCCTGCCTTAAGGCACAACAGAGTAAAAGTTATGCAGGTGGTAGGAAGGAGAGCTGTAAATAGAAGCAGAATATATGTGCCAGTCATTATTCAACAGCCATCCCTTTAGTTTAAGTTGGTATTTCATGATGGTGTCAGCTAACTCTTCGTTTCATGGTTTATTTCTGCAGTAAACAGAGCTAAGTACAACATGGCTGCAGGGAAAACTTCTTTTCTTTGTGTGTGCTTATGACTCTCTGAGCTGTGGCACAAGGTTAAGGTTATTACTGACATGAGATGTCCAGCATGACTGAGAGACACTGCCTGTTGAAAATGAGGCTGGGAGGAAAAAACAGGAGTCATCTTTCCAGGGAGTCCAGAAAGAGCAAAAGAAGCAGCTATATGTGATGAGCCACTGCTTGGGAGTTTTTAGATCCTGTGAAAATCCATAAGGTAGTTCTGGGAGAATAAATAGATTTTGAGGAAAGGTGTTTGTTTGAGAAGCTTATACCATAAAGTACAGGAAGAAATCCTAATACAATACACAGTATTTCTTATTCCATTTTACAGACTGAATCTGGGTCTGATGTATCAGTAATACATAATGCGGACTTTAAAAAAAAAATTGTCAGTATGGTTATTCAGATGTTATGAAGGATATTTAAAAAATTAGGTAAAACCGCTTTTTAATTCTGCAGTCAAAACCAAATGGCTTTTATCTTACAAACGTTGATGCAAGTAGAGACACTGGTAGCACATTTTTATTCTGTTAATCTTTTTATGTCTCTGTCTCACTCGCTGCCTCACAGGATAGGTGCAGGCCAGCAGGGAAGAAAGGAAATAATTTGCAACCTGTGAATGCTAGAACTTCTGTACCAGCTATCGTACTTGATTTATTTATTTATTTTTATTCTTCAGGTCCTGGGTTCATGTGAGAATGACAGAAACTCAGTATTAATTTTTCTTAATTTGACCTGATGTTAAACCTTGCCTAAATATAAAAAAGTTAGAAATCATGATCCTGGCACTGGATGCCAAGAAATAATTAAAAGATCCTTTAAATTAACATCTATATTTAGACATAGGAAGTGATGTTTAGAAAAATGTATTTTGGGCTGGCAGTAGCCAAGTTATCTTTGCACTCTTGTAATACTGTGTGTGTACCAATTTGTCAAGTATTCCTCCAAGTAAATAAAACTTTCCTAGCAGTAAGAACTGACAACAATTTTCCTAACAATAACAACTATTTAGAATTATTTTTAGTATATAATTATTATTATATTAAATTGGTATTTGGAGAAATACATTTTGAAATATCATCAACAGGAGCAATATTAACTTGGAAGTTTGGGGGCTATAAGATTTCCCATGTTGTATTAATCCAAAAATAGTTTCTATTTATAATATTTTTGATGGAAATTACAGTTATCCCAAAAATAATTTTTATGTCAGCATTCTGTTTCCCACTGTAAAAAGTCTGTCATGAGAGAGAAGCATCAGCATTTTTTGTGGAAAACTTTACTGTGAACTTCTAAGGAAATTACAAAGAAATCTCTTCAACTTCCGTTATTTGGAGTGCTTTTTTCTTCTAATATAGGGATTCTGGCAACGATAGAGAGATCTAGCCGCTCTGAAAATAAGATGAACAAGATTGTAAAGGTCAAGGTGTCATATTTTCTCACCATATTGGGACAGCATAGATGAAGCTTCAGAATTCTGATATTACATTTTTGAGAATAGAGAGTGGCAAACAATCCCCAAGCATCTCTATTTCCATATGTGGAAATGTAGCAATATATCCACCTTTCCTCACAAAGTTTGTGAAATTTTGAGGCTAAGGAACATATTTTCACACCTGAAGTAACATCAGCTCCAAGTAATCACAATTCCTTTTCTTTCTTTAATTTTAGACAAATTTTGCACAGCTCATAAGTTGTAAAAACAAAGAAAAAATATTTGTGGATAATGAAATGAACACCTGCAGAAAAATTGCCACATTATAAACATGGTTATTTTAAAGCAAGTCAGATTCTAAGTTGAAGTAATTCTAATTTGTTCTCTAACAAATGGAAATAAAGTCAACACAAGCTTAGTTTGATTTGGAACAAATAAAGAGTCATCCTAATGCAAGTTTTTAATATATCATGAAGGAGAACCACCAGTTAAAAAAGAGTGATTTTTTTTTATGTTAGTTATATTTTCCAGTTGTTTACTTCCGAGCAACTGCCTTCAGTGCAAACAACAGCAAAATAAGACCTGCTAGAAAGAAATCTTCAAGTTCTAATATTTTAACTGCTGCACATACCCTGAGGTAACAGATGACATAAAACAATCTGTCATAACCTGTAGAAACACAATGCAATTAGTATTGCCAAATCTGTTTGCCTTGCCAGTGCTATCGTACACTGAAATGCAGCTGGCCATGAGAAGTTCCCCCCATGTGTAAGGTGATTCAGAGAGCTGGGATGCAGTCCATTTTAATCTCTTTTAGGCCCATGAGATGGTAACTGGCAAGGATTGTGGTCAGTAGGGCATAGGGCAGAGGTGAAAGAACATTTGGTGATTCGTTGCCAGTTTTTATGCCTCTAGAATACAGATATTCCTGAAGGATTTCCATTTGGGGGTGTGCTTTACTTCATAGTTGAGTTTAAAACAGAAAATGTTATTCTTGGGAAGAAGAAAAATCTTGAGTCTGATATCTTTGGCCATAAATCCTATTATGAATGTCCCTCTGTGCAGTATGATTTTTCAGAAGAGATTGAAGTGATATTCAGAACATGTATACAGGCAATAGATCTGGGTCATAACACTTCAGGCTGGTGGAATCCTGCTGTGGTCCCATTCAGTGCAAATCCTGTTATGAAGTATGACATAAAATATATATGGGACCTTGTGAAGACATCTACAGAAAAATTGAGCAATTTATTAAGGTCATATTCTGAAAGCTAATAGACTGCTTTTAAATGTGGTTCTTTTCCTATATAAGGAATCAAAGCTTTCTCCTGTGAAGGTTATGTAAATGTTGTCGTCTAAGTTGAGGAGAAGGAAGGAGGGAGGCAGACATGTAGAAATTTCCCCTTTTTTCAGTCTTTGTGGAAAGCATAGTGTTGTCTTTCAGTAGCTTATTGCTGGAGGCTCTAGGAAAACACCTTAGCACTCAAGTTTATGTGAAATGAGAAGTTTTATATTTAGATTGCAGAGGAAATGAATACCTTGCTCTTCAGGTGCTTTGTTTTGGACACAGTTACTTGATTTGTTAGATGCAGTACTAATAATGTCGGTTACAGCAGTAGTATGTATAAATTATATAGACAGTTGTGAAAAGTAAAGCTCTTAAGGTAGTCTAAATGATATACTTAATTCCTCCTAATATCCAGTGAATATATAGATTTATTGTGGTTTTGAGAGACACTTTTTCTGTCTTGTGAGCAGTAATGTTGGAGCTGCGATAATTTCTGTTTGATTTCTGCTTTCACTTCTTCAGTAGCTTCGAAGCATCTTTTATGTTTGTGTAGTTATTTCCTCAGTGAAGGAACTTGAACTGTCATGTAGACAGGGAGTCTGTCCGTTGGCACTGCCTTTTTCAGGTTGTCAGGTGAAATGAAGCTGTTCAGTTCCTTCTTCCTCCTCTTAAGAAAAATAATCAACTGGATCTCCTCATTTTAACCCAGAAGTGATACTGCTATACATGTTCACAAGCAAGTGTTATAGTGATTCTCTGCACCCTTTTTATGTTCTGTGAGCCCATACAGCTGTGCTGTAGTGTTACATGACCACAAGTATAATGCTAGATGGTAGATTGTGGAAGATAACGACTGTTGTAAACTCTGCTGTCAGGACAGCTACTCAGGTTGTTTGTGTTTCACTTACCCATGAAGCTCCAGCTCAGGCTATCAACCATAATCTAACTATAGCCCAGGCTTACTTAGGACATACCCAGTAACTGTACCCCCAGCACAAGGGAGAGAAGTCTCTCAGATGCCAGTGGTGTATTCTTCCCAATTGGTTCTTAACTCTACTGGAGGGTTGTCTTTACACAACTTTGCAGGACCATTCAGAGGTGCCAGAACTGAGTGAATGAGCTGCCCTGAGCGCCAGAAAGATTGGACTGCTGTGCCCACAGTGGTGCTTTTGTGTGTCTATCCATCTAGTACACCAAACAAGGAATCTTGCGGTTTTACCTGTTAATCTCATCCGTGTGTGTTATTTTTGTCTTGGTACTCTGCCTAAATTTACACTATATTAAATTCATTTTAATTGTTCCTAATTCCCTTCCTTTTTCTGCTATATAACCTTTCTTTTTCCTTTTCACCCTTCAAATTTCTGTTAACTTGTCTTTCCTTAGTCACTGCTTAGCTAAGCTATGCATATTTAATTCTTTTCATCTTTCTTCATAAATCAGTCCCTCAGGCCCCAGAATCATTTGTGGTATTTTCTTTTGAACTGCTTCAGTTTGACTGTCTAGAATTGAATGCAGTTTTCCAAATAAGTTGCCTTTCTGCATAAAGGAGGGCCTGTTTCCAATCCTTCTGCTATTTGAAAACTGAGATGGCAGTCCCTTAATGTACGCAGAACAGTGACCAAAGGCCTATATATGAGCTCTGCTGCAGAATTCTTGTTAGTGCTGTACTGTAAACTAGTTTTCCATCTGCCTTTACTTTACATTAATCTCTGTAAATGATTAGATTGCCTGTAGAACCCCCGTCTGCTTGCCACAAAATTTCCTTTCCCGTGTGCTTGACAGTCCTTATGTTTAGTTCTATGAACCACTGTTTCCCTTTTGGCTTTTGACTGTTTGTGACATGATACTGAATCCTCTTTGTCTTGATCCACATATACTTTTTTTTTTTTTTTTTTTTTTTTAACTATGCTGCATGAAGGCTTTTGTATATTTTGGTTTATGTATTTTTATTCTGGGTTTTGTGTAATTCTCATCTGGTGTATGCCTCTTGATCCCTGGCATATTTACAGCCTAAATAGTGATACCTGAGAATGTCTGTGATGAAAAACTGCCCCAGGGTTTGAAACAATCTGGGTTATTTTTTTGTTTCTTTGTTCAGATGTTAATTTATAGTAAAATAGTTGGTTGGTTCTCCTGCTGTGCAACTTTCTCAGCACCTTTGAAGTGCAACGACTGTGATTTTTGGGTTTTTCTCACTGTGCACCTAAGTGTTAATTCACCCTTCAAAGTTGTAGATTTACAAGTATCAGCAATGGTATTGGTGTTTTTCATTGCTTATTGTGATCTCACTGTCCTTGCTCTGTGTAACAAACCCTTCATATTGCACTGTGATGTCAGGAAGAATTTTCCACTGCATCTGTTCCTAAATCACATCCTCCCCTGCTTTCTGTCCTGTGTGTGAAAGTGTGGACTAGACATGAATGTATTACTACCTTTCCATTTACTGCCCTGTGAGGAAATAAGTCATATCTTTACAGCATAGCTACAACTTCAGAAGTTTTGTATTGCAGCCAAATAAAGGCAGCCAGGTCTGTGCAAGGACTGAAAGGAGGATTTTTTTTTTGTTGTTTTAGAGGACTTCCCAGCTCTTCCTTCTTGTCTTTTTTTTTCTCATTTGGCAAACCCAGATCTTCTTTGCTCTTATTGTACCTTCTGATTTGGAGCTTCTTGAGGTTTTTTTGGTGTTGATGTGATTTATAGCAATTTGGATTATTAAAATATAACCAAATATGCTAATGTTATTTTCTCAAAGGCGTTGTGAGTGACAAGCCTTAATAGGTGCTTTATATTAATCTAACAGATATACATTATTGCTTCTGGATATCCTAAATAATGAGTGACATAAATACATAGATTCAGAAGTGAACAAAGCATTATAAGGATTAGCTAAACCAGCCAATTTTGGTTTTCTTCTAATTTCTCTCTATATATATCTTAGAAAAAAAGTGTTAGTTTGACTCAGATGACTGCTGCTGATTACCTGTAAACTCGCTTTTCAGATCCTGACATGGAGGCTTAAAACATTTCTTAAAAAAAAAAAAAAAAAAGATAATAAATACATGCTTTAGGAGCAGTGTTTTTTGGGGGGGATGGATGAGGGGGAACATGTAACCATATTTTGCATTGATTTTCCTAAGAAAACAATGTCTGTGTAATTGTTACTTGTGTGTGTGCACGCATATCTTTTAATTTTATTTCCTCTCATAATTTCCAGACCCGCTACCTGATTGTTACTTAGCTTGCTGGTTCATGTTCGAACAGTTCCAACTAGCCCTCTCTATGGCAAAGGCTACAGATGGTTTCTAGAGACCTCTCCCAACAGGGTGGTTGAAACTCATCCAAATTATGTGCTCTATGTCCTGCCCAATCTTCAGTCTATTTCAAAAGACTTTTTAGCCTCAAATACTGTTTCCTGCCTATGCCTACTCTTCTGCCACTTGCTAGAACAAATACAAGCACCTTTGGTTTTATATTGTAAAATTCCTTTCTGCTGTGTTGGAGTGTAGTCTCCACTTCAGACACTGAAATTTAGAAAGCACAAAAGAACATAATTATGTCTTACAGCACAACAGCAGAGCATGGTAATCACAGGAGGATCAGGACCATGTACTATGTTGTCTAGATATGTTTTTTTCTTCTGCATGAACCTTCACCAAGCAAACATGATCCAGTACATAACATTTAACTAATAAGCCAGAGATTACTTCTTGCCCTTCTTCTACACACTAGAGTAGAGGTATCCAAAATCAACTTCTTTAATATTTTTTTTCATTATTATTATTTTTTTAATGGTTTTTTTTTTTTTTTTTTGGCAAGGGCATACCGGACCCCAAATTTCCTGGACCAGTTGCTCAAAAGCATTCCTTGTAGTCAAGAAAAGCAGCAGGTAGTGTTTTTTGGCTTATTGTCTGGACATTGGGACAGTTTGGAGATGGTACAATACAGCTCTGAATCCACATTGAGAGTAGACTTTCATGTCCTAAAGGCTCAATTATCTTGTATTATATGAGAAGAGATGAATGAGTTAATGTGTTTTACTAATCTTGGATGGTATGCTGTCTTTTCAGTTAGAAACTCCAGTGCTCCAGAGCAAACAATGGTGGTTTAGTTTTGGGTTCTGATGTTTGTGGGAAAGCTTACTGGAATTATGCTGTGGTTTGTGGGAATCCCGACTGCACCTTTGTCTCATCTTTCAAGGGAGTATAGGAGGATGACAGCAGTAGGGATAATATGGAGTTAGCAGCTTTACCAAAAGAAACTATGAAATGGAGCAGTGTCTGTTCATTTTGCTTCCATTCTTGTAATTTCTAGATGTGATACACAGATTAGGACTCTGGGATATATACAGTTCCTCTCAGACCATTCAGACTGGTGAATTCCCTGTGCTTCAAGGCAGGCAAAAGAAAATTATACCTTTTTTACCTTTTTTTTTTTTTTTTTTGGTAAAAAATGGGAAGAACCCCTTATGCATGTCTTTGAAACCTGTGTTTTATTACTCTGAAGGCCAATGCATGGGTAGGCAGTTTGGCTGCTTTTATTGAATAGGCTGGCACACAGTTAATTACTTTTACCTAGAACATAAAATATCCATACGTTACAGACTGCTACATGACATAAATCACAAATGACAGTGCAGAGCCCTCTGTTATATTGAATTCATTATTATTCAGGCTCTCTTCTGTCACTCTGAAGACAAGATCCCAAATTGGTAGATTCTTTGATGTAAATACAATATATTTTTAGAGAATGCTGCTGTAACTTCACTGAATTGCTGATAGATAGATAATAAAGTCTATTAGAAGGCCTGTAGAGTTGATTAATAGTGTCTGATAAGTAACTTTTCCTTGGTATCAAGCTGGAAATTGATTGCAGTTGTGACTGCTTACTAGTCTAGTCACATAGAAAGGCTCTCGAAGAGCAGCATACAGGAGTAGGGTTTTATAAGAGGATGGCTGCTTGAATGTGCTTAGGATGTCTCTTCAGTACAGAGTTGGATGTTAAACAGGAAAGGAGGAAGCTTTGTGTATCCTGCCATTTAAGAGCCTCACCTTTGTAATTACACCCAAAAGAAGCTTTCTGGAGCCAGGAACACGAGAAGCAGATTAGCTCTTTTATTGAAATGTAACTTGTTCTCAGAAGACTTGGCATTAATTGAATTCTTTACATTCTTTGCAAGGTAAATAGTTTACATTTGTACTGTTCCCTTATGATTATTTGCTTGTGGGGTGGGGAGGGAAACCAAGAAAAAAAGAAAGGATTAGGTCCATCACTACAATAAGCAGACCAGTGCTGACCTGATGAAAACGCTTTAGCTGTTAAAATCAGGCTGAGTGGTTGCAAGCATTGCACTTCAGTTACAGCTTAATAAATGTAATGGAGAGGCTGTTCAAATGGTAAGTAATTTTTCCTGTGCTGAACAAATGATTTTCAAATCCAAGTATTTTGATACAGACCTTAACACTGCAATTTGAGATGGATTTATATTAATCTAGTCCTTTGTATGGGTAAGAAATATTTCTTTTTGAAACTGGAAGATCAGTAGACAATACATAATAACTTGATTTCTGAAGAAGGTACCTCTAAAAAATGCATTGATCTGTGAGCCAGACACTGTAATTTCAGTGAGCCTATTGTATTTGTATCACTGATTTCATATGGCATTCATTTCAGCTGCATAAATACTTATAAATTAATATTTCTAATTAAATATAATAAATTTAAATAATATTCATTGTTGGTAGCAGAAAATCATGTATAGTAAAATAATTGCATACAACAGCAAAGCACATTATTAAAGGCTCAGGGCTCTAGTTTCTGGTCTGATTTCTGTTATCAAACTTGTGGTGTAAATTAATGCAGCCTTTGGAGCTGGATGAAGATGCACTGATTTACACGGCCCGGGTAGCTGGGTCTGTAAGTGCCAAAGCACTTGCTGCTCACTGCATTCTTTTCCCACATATCTTTGTTAGTGCTGTGAATATGTTTAGATACCCAGCTTTGAAAGTGTCGTGTAATAGTACAGTATTTATTAAAAAAAATTTTTTTGTTGTTTTTATCTTTTTTTTTTCCAATTAATGAATGCTAATCTATTTAACAGTTTGCTGAAGTTGTTGAAATCTTCAAATACTTTATCTTTCTGAAATTCAGGATGATTTCAGGCATCTTAATTAGACTGGAGGTGTTTAATTGTAGGTATGAAGAGGGACTGATACCATATGTTTAGCAAGAACAGACCAAGATTGGAGCTGAAGTGCCAGAGGAC
>JBCJKH010060079.1:29655-47513 GCA_039877255.1 Loriculus beryllinus | reverse complement strand
ATGAAAAAAGAAAGTGTTGGTGTTTTGGCTGAGGGAAAGCAAATACTTGTTTCCATTTTTTTTTTTGGTTTGACATTTTTTTTTTTTTTTTTTTTTTTTTTTTGTTTTTTAACTGGAAAGGCTTTCTAAAGAAAGAACAGAAATTAAAGGGAGGGAAAGGATAGCCTATGTTAAAAAAAGTGGACTGAACTTGACATTTAGAACTGTATTTTTTGCCTGCTTCTGTCATGGAGTGTCTCAAGAAGACACTCTGGGCACTTTATAGATGTGTGCTCCTCAATTTTGGGAAGTCTGGTTTGAGACCTTGGGTTCTGATTCGTAGTGAGTACAAATATAACAGAATACAATATATAATTTATAATATAAAATCATGTAACAATATAATGAATAAATAATATAATAGATATAACTTACAGAGTGATTGACATTCAGGCCTAGGACCATCACTTTCCTAATATTTTATTATGGTATTATGGTACATAATAGTTTATAGAATACTATGCCTTTAAAGCCAAACCAAAAACCTTCAGGAAAAGAATATAGAATTCTTGAATTGGACACCCAGAACTAGTGATTTAAAAGGAAAATAATTATCTTTCAGTTCTTCAGTACAGAATGTAGATAAGAATGCCCCTTTATCCCTTTCTTTTTAATGAAAATAAATAAATATTTGTGAAGCATTTATGCACTATGATAATGTGAGCTTTACAAAAGACTGTCAAGAAATTATTAATTATGCCTTCAGAGCATGGTTTGAGTGGTATTCAGTAGATTAAAAATACGTCAAGCAACAAACGGAAAACAAAGTGGTCAAGACTGCTCTGCTAGTTCCCTGAATGAGGTAGAGGTCCTTTGGTGGTATAATTACACACTTGGAATTGCACTTGCAAAATGAGTAAACGAAAGCAGGCCTAATTAAAATTGCACAGTAGTAATTTTGGTATTTAGGATTTGGTATTTAATGCCCAAAGTGACCTGAGTCTACATCCCCTTCAAGAGCTTTTCCATCGAACCAAGGCTAAAAAACCTCATCTGGACTGCTGACAGTCCTTAGAAACTAGAAATTTGGGCACCTGGCTCCCACGTGAAGAAAATTTAATTATGTAGATAAAGTAGAACATGAGAAGCAGAAGTGATTTGGTACCCCCTCTAAGGGTTTTAGGGGAGGTTAGTGGGTACATCATCAATTGATGTGGATTCATATCCAAGGACTCCAGCAATAAAATTATCTAACAATACACTTGTCCTCTTTTGTAAGAGAACTGTCTCCTGAAAAGCAACTAGCAGCAAGTTATAGTCTTCTTTCTCAGTGGAAAAGTGAACATAGTAGAAAAGAGCATCACTGTTACTGCATTGTCAGTAAATATACCAGATTTAACAGTAACAACAAAAAAGGAATCTAACCTCAAGTTAATGCTACTAATGTTAGAATTAACTGAATCAAAGACACATTTGTGATTGTTTTCCACATGAAGATTTCGGTAGCTGACAGTTTCATCAGAGGATTCCATTTGGTTGGCTCCAGACAATGCAAAAAAAAAAAAAAAAAAATCTGAATCTGAAATGACTTTGATGTTTTTAATAGACAGTTGCCTGAGTACCCAATGCATGCTAATGAACTCATTATAATTATGATATGATGATTTTTTTTCTCACTGAATAACAGGAATTTTATAACCTAAAGGAAGATGAAAATTAATAAAAAGGAAGTGTGGGCATCAGCGGTGTCAATTCTGTGCAAAATAGTCTCTTGTTTGTAACCAGATGCAAGCACCTTGAATTATATTGTTTAGATATTTTGCCCATCCCACAGCTGAACTTTTGCACTTCTTTCTATTCACATTTGTTTACATGAACTGAATTAGATTTTAAAAAAGCATCAGTGGTTTAATGAAATTAGTTATGTGTTGTTTCTAAAAACTAAATTATAATGGTATATATACTCTGTAGTCAGCATTGGTCAAGTAGAAGGAGCTCACGTGATAGACTTACATGTAGTTAGAAAGGACAAAAAAAATTGGTGGAGGTTTCATGGCACATGCTGTTGCATGAACTAAATGTGTTCATCTTTAATTTCTTTCAGGCTGTTTCCAGCTATGTAATGTTTTTCGGTCCCATGAGATGGAAATTGAGCAGTGCTTGCTGGAGTCCCTCCCTCTCGGCCAGCGGCAGCGGCTGGTGAAGCGGATGCGCTGTGACCAAATAAAGGCATATTATGAGCGAGAAAAAGCTTTCCAGAAATGGGAGGGCTACGTGAAGAAACTGAAACATGGAAAGAATCGAGTTCGTTTTAATCTTGCTGATATGATACAGGATGCAATCATCCGTCATGATGATAAAGAAGGTACTCTAGTACTTTTGAACTCATATATTCTTTTTGAATAGTAAAAGTTTCAGAGGAAAAGCTCACCTGTCTTTAGGAAAAATACTATTTCACGTGATAGTAATCACTGTTGTAATAGAATATACAGGCAGGTATTGCCTACACGGTGTTATAGATTGTTCCTGAAATGAATAAGGTGTGGAGAACAAACAGAAACCTAATGAATTTATTCTGAGGTTACTATATGTATAAACGAATATATTTCAAAAGCAGTAAGGGCTATGATCATCATTATGAGTGGCCTCTTATAAACCTCCATGAGCCACAGAAAATTAGTTTCTCAATTTTAGCCAAAATCTGGAGCGATGAATGCTACTATTAGTGGCACTGTCCTGGATACAGCAATGAGATGGTGTTGACCCATAGTCACACCAGATGGTGAGTCATCTTTCTGGTGGTGAAATGATGTTTGTCGTTTTGAAACGTACCCAGATTTTAGGGGTTCTGTTTTTAGCTTCCTGGTGGTGTTTGAATTCCTGGGGCAGCTGATAGTAGTCTTGAGAAAATCTGTGATTTACTCCTCAAAAGGGAACCAAACCTTGCGGTTAGGATCTCTCAAGTTTTAGAAGTCCCTAAGAATCCCCATACTGTTGTGTGTGAGGGATGTAAGAAATGAGCTGATGCAATGCTTTTAGCAACCCCTGTGCAAACAGATTTCATGGCAGCTCTTTGTAATCACATTAACACAAAACTACCTGAGTACAGGAGGCTCTGAAATGGAGTCACATCACACAAGTGAATTGGCAAGTTTCTGCTAATTTTTTATCAGTTTGATAAGGTATGGGTTTTTTACTCACTCCTGAACCTTCATTTTAATAGGCATTTGCTCTAACTGTGATTGCTTATCATTGATCCTGCACATTTAGATCTACACAGGAAATGAATCAAAGAGCTCTTCTCTTCCAGTGAGTGCCCAGGGCATCATTTATAACTAAGTTACAAATAAGCTTCACAATCTTTTCTTCTCTCTCCAGTGGGTAGAAGTACAGGCATTATAAGTTAAAGATACTCTTCTTCCTTGTTCCTATTGCTCCCAGCAGTCTGTAAAGCCGAAGCATAGTGCTAGCTGTAACTCCTAGCATTCTATAAAAGTCAGATATTTGAAAAATGAATTATGAAAAAATGTAGCTTTGTCGTGGTTTGGTTTGAACAACACGTGTTTAAGCGATTTGTTTAAAAACAAAAATTAAAAAAAAAAAAAAGAAACTCATACGTATAAAAGCTGCTCTCCTACTCTTGTTTGTGAGTGGAACATCCAACCATTATTCTTCAGTGAATACATCTACGTTAGGATTTCAGCTTAAATTCGACATATGCTTTTGTAGGAAATATCATATCCATTTACTGTGTTTGGACTTGTTTTATGGAGCATACAAACTAGGTTCCTTTCAGAGAGAGCTGAACTGGAAGATGTCGTCTGGAAGCACACCTAGTGCCTCTGAAAAGTAATGGGTTTTCAATCCATAAGTCCATGTTAGACCTAGGCTGAGGTAACCTCTGAAACAGCTATAGCTGGGGAAGTTGGGCTTTTGGCACTATCTGTTTCTCTTTTTTATTCATGTTTCAGCCATTCATTCAACATTCATCGTTCACATTACGCATCACTATTTCCTAATGGGTATATAAAGCCAGTAAGCTACTTGTGATAGATCCTGGTAATTGCACAGAGTATGCTCCATCTCACTGCAACTGCACATCAGCTTTATCGATACAACTTGAGTAACTACAGCTCTGTGAAAAAGATCTGAATCCTTCCCTTCACTGGGTCCTAAGGCAGAAATGACTGCGATATAAGGCTGCAGAGGCGAACGATCACACATTTGCTAGCTCTTTGAATGTCACACCACTGAATGTCACCTCCCTGCTTTTGGTGAAACACCCTGGGGGACTGAGAAAAAGAGATTGTAATACTGGGTTAAGCAAACAGAGGTGGGAGACAGGTTTTAACAGCCTGTCAGCCTTCCTCTCTTCTTACAAATCCTTGTCTGGTCTTCAGGATCTGTCTTTTACTGCACAGTGTGCTCAGTAATCAAGAGCATTCTCAGATACACTGAGTCTGAATATAGGGAATAAAGTTCAGTAATAAATATGTAAAAAATGCTTCTCCTGGAAAAGCTGAGCATTGGACAAATATTTTAAACCATAGCTCAATGTAAGTAATCAGCAAAGAAGTACCTTAACTTGAATTAATAATAATAATAATTTAATGGCTTAGCATAAACCCCTTTCTGCTATAAAAGATAAGTTATCCTGTGGAAAAAAATTGGGGTTCAGACTAATCTAAATATTATATATTTTGTAATAAATGATGAAAGTGATCAAGATGAGAACTCAGCAAATCTTAAAAAATTCAGGTTATTCTACTCAACAGTATTGGCAGCAGGGTATTTTAATGCAGTTTGAATGTCTTTACTTTTTCAAAGATAATTTAATTTTGAAACTAGACATTCTGTTTAGAGTAAGGTATTTAATAACAAGTATAAAGGTGTGGTACAACATGTTCAGCACTCAATAGCTTTAGCTGACTAAATTTTGTCAGGTGACACATTTCCTTATGGGCAATTAATTTTGTGAGCTTGAAGTGCAATGGCTGTAAAGAGATTAATTCCACTCAAAATATAATATAACTCATCTGGCTGTAAGTAAGCCTGATGCTGCTGTTCAGGATGTATGGGCAAACTGTAGTGTACAAGAAGAGGACTGTGCAATGTGGATACTTTAAACAGCTGGATGCACATAGGTGGTCAATTCTGTGATGAGACTGTCAGTGTTATTGTACTGTTTTTGTGATCTTTTGGTTCAAAGTGGTTTTAAGTCCTCAAGCTTCACAGCTTTCAGCATGAGGGGTTTTGTAAAAAACTGAAAATCTCAAGGCTATAATTCAGGAATTCATACAATTTTCTTCCAGTTTTACCTTTGGAATTGGGTATACAGAAACAGAATCACAAAGGAGTAGACTAATCCACAAAGAACTGCAACTGGGCCATTTTCTTCCATTTTTAGATGTATGTAGGCATTGCTTGCAAATCTTGGGCTCTTAAATGCAGTTCTGTGCTTCCCCCAATCTTTGAAGCACTTCCAAAGTCGGCTTGACTGTCTTGTGCTCCACTGAGACTGTTAAGCAGAGTCCTATTTGCTGATGAATCCTGGAGTAGTTTTTCTTGGTTTGGAGTCTGATCACAAAGAAATCTGTCACATATGCTGCTTAAGTAGAAAATGTGAATACATTGGATGAGCTCATGGACAAGCAACATAACCAGGAGTAATTATAAAAAGAGATTAAAAAGGTGGAGATGAAGACCTTTGAGAGTGATAAAGCAATGCTTACATCTGAACAGGTTTGAATGTAGCTGGCAATAATTCAACAAGAAAAAAACATCCATTCTATAGGCATAAAATACTGCTAGAGACATCTTTTACAGTTCTATAAAAGGACGAAGCCTTGGGAGGCATGGTTTAGTGTGAGGTGTCCCTGCTTATGGTAGGGTGGTTGGAACTAGATGATCTTAAGGTCCTTTCCAACCCTAAAGATTCTATGATTCTGTGAATGCAGAAAGTGTAATATGGAAAGTGGAAAGAGGACACAATGGTAGAACAGGATAGAAGTAGCTTCCCAAGTGAAGTTCAGGGGCTCATTTCTCATGAAGTATCATAAAAGATATAGACTGGACAGCACATTTTGAAATGTTAAGAAGCAGAGGGGTTAGGTAGGTGTGATAAATTGGATACCATGAATATCTATAAAGATATATTTATAATGTGGCTATTGCAGATGCGTTTCACACCTGAGTCTGATTGGAATTTCACTCTTACAATTTCATTGACTTTGTTATGAATGAAGAATGCAGTATGTCTTTTCCAAAATTACTGTAGCAGCTGCTATGGGCACAAGATGGATATCTGATAATGCATGCTGGTAGATGTGATCATTAATTTGCATTAAAATTGATTTTAATATAGGCTTTTATAAATTTTTACCAGTAACCTGCTTTGTCTCAAGTTTAGAAATTAAATATATGCTTATTGTAGTTTTAAAATGTAAAAGCTAGCAAAGTGCTGCATCTTTGTTTTGCTTGGAGGCATTTAAAATTATTAATTAATAATTATATTTATTAATTAGTGTTCCTAATTAATACTTAGTCTTTTATCTGACCCGGGGAGATTGAAGAGAAATCTTTCTTTTCCTTGCAGTTTCCTGCAGTTCCTCTTTTTAAAGCTTTTTCAGTGCTTGGTGGGCCACATTCACTCACAGTGAGCATTTTGAGAGATTCTGCAGCTGTCATTCTCAGTGTTGTCATGTATAGAAGCAGAAGCTGGTGAATAAATGAGTGTACTGTTTTCTGATGCTGGTTTTGTATATCTCTACTGATAGCATGTTCATATACGTGTAGTTCATTTCCCTTTAAATCCTGTATAGCTTTGTTATGTGAGATGTTAAATCCCTATTAATAATGGACAGCAGGATATTTGTCCCGCTGACATCAGTCATATAATTTTACTGCAAATTGGGATATGTAGCCAAGAGGCTTCTGCATCCCATTTCTTGCCATTATGAAATTGGTGTGCTTGCATCTACACTTTGCATGGACATGGACTCTGATAATCTCTGATACACATACTCGAGTATTTGCTGAGCCTGCACATCAGCTTAGACTCCTGTACAAGCAATTAGGAAATGAACTGACTGAATCTGAGCCGGAGTTTCTGATTCAAATAAGAGGTAGTCGTGCTGAACAGATCTTGGTATAGATAAGGGATAAGCATCCTTCCTGAAGCAGTGATGGAGTTGTTGCCACTGACAACAAAGGGAAAAGGTGGCTGCTTTGAAAGATGTAATTTTTTTGACCATGAACTGACAAATAAACTTGCCATAATGAAAACAGTAGCAAAAAGTGAATGTGACAATCCTGTATCTAGCACAGGGGACACTAAAATACTGGGTTTAGTTTCAGTCATTTTTTAATATATACTCTAACCCAGCCTTTCAGGCATCCTGCAACATTACTCAAATCACATGACCTTCAGGAATACTATATATATAGTATCCTTTGTTGTGAAAACTCTTAAGCTGTAATGTAGTCATGATGCATGCGGAAAGGTCTGTTATGCTGACAGTGTGGAAGGTCAGGGTAGGAAGTCCAGAGATCCATCAACTCAGTCTTGAAACAAAAGGGGTACTCCTGTGAAAATCAGCATTTTAAAAGGGAAATGGAGATACCCTAAACCTAAGCCTGTTTCCTCCTTTTGAATGGCAATATGCTGATTGTGATTCTAGATAGCCACAATAATGAAGTGAGTGAGTATTAGCACTAATGCTGTATCTGTAATAATGATTCTTGGTCCCTCAGTGGAGGTTGGGCCTGATTCTGTTTTACTCGGTCCTCTGCAACTCTGTCTGAGCTTCTTCCTAACGCTGCAGAACTACTGGGCTGACTCTTTGCCTTTAGTCTTACTCTGCCTTCGCTCACCAGGGGATACCTTGAAAAGGTGGTTTAAAAAGCAGAAGATACCAGTATTGTACCTTTTCGGTAGTGTCCACTTCTGGGGGAGACCTCCCAGGACGGGGGGCCTAGGCCCAGCAGATTGACTGCAGAGTAGCTGCTTAGTGCAGCTTAAAAGCCATGGATCCCATCTCACTCTCCAGCCTGTGATGTATCTCCAGCTGTTTAAAAGATTTAATGCTATTGTGCGATTAGGTAGTATCATGATATTTGTGAGGATTGGAGTATTCAACATTAGTTATTTTTCATAAGCACTGTATAATGTACAATATTATGATAAATTTCAGTTACATTAGTTTTAAAGGGTTTGTAAGAAAGCATAGAAGGGGGTACAGGTGGGGCTGGTGCTGAAATGCAATTTGCATCTTAACAACTTTGAGTTATAAAAAGGGCACAGGGGAAGGAAAGGAAAAATCTGTTCGAAAGAAGAATGTGTCTTTAATTTGGGGTGGCAAATGAGCTGACCACTAGCTTTCAGTAGTTAGGAAAATGTGTCAGAGATTCAGAAATATATATAAAACCCATCTGAAATAGAACTGAAGCTGAAACTGAGCTGAAATAAACTGCATTTGTTATTATTTCCTTGCAGTTTCTGAATCTGCTAAGTGGCTTCTTATTTACAATAGGCTTGCTTATGTTCTAGTGTTCTTTTTCCAGTACAAACAGCTTGGTTGGTTAAGACAAGTTGTTCTGGAAAAAAGTGGGTTGCACTGTCTGTGTCTGCAGACATATCAGGGCAAACTTTCTGACCCTCAGATCAGGTTTAAGAGATGCCAGCAGTTTTTTTAAAGAGATGGAAGAGCCACAACACAGATAGTAATGGCAGGTTTGTGAAGGTAAGACTACATTATGTGAAGCCTGTTGTCAGGTAGCAAGAAACTGGAGAAAGAAGCAGAGGAATGAAGACCATCGGGAGTATGTAAGGTAGACTAGTCATCACAAACGTTTGTATAATTAAGAAAAGTGGGAATATATTCAGTTAATCTATGTGCCCTTGGGATGCTGACTTTCAACCTACCTTTTCAGATGTTCAGTGACACCTCTTTTTCTTCAAACTGATATGCAGGCAGCTTTTCTGATTTTGCCTGTTGCATGTGCTGGGATAAATGGTTAGAAAGCAAGGCTCTGAGAAAGCACGGTAATGCCTTGTTTTTAAAGTTCACTAAAGCCTTGGATGAGGATTGATTTTTTTTTGTGTGTTTGTGTGAGTAGTTCAGAGGCATCTTTGCTACTAGACAGAAATGAAATATATAAAAAAGTTTACTAAAGACAGAGAACTGCAGTAATAGAACAGATTACAGAAAGACAGATAACAAAACACATTATTATGCTTAATATTTGGAAAAAAGTAAAAGATAGGTGTAGCATAAAATCTCCCAAGCTGGGTCTTTATCATTAAATCAGAGTTCCCTTAAATTAGTCAAAAAACAAAACAGTCTTGAGTTAAAAAAGGATGACTTTTGAAAAGAGAAGGACCTCTCTGTGGAAGTTCAAATCAATTCTGTGGCATCCCAAATGACAATAACCCACTCCTGTTTACTTCCACCTTTAAAAATCTGCATGCCTTGCTTAAGGTTAATATTTAATGTCTCTGTCTTTCATTCCCTTTTCCTCCCTAAGGTACTTTAATTAGCATTTCTTTTTGTCTCATCTAGAGCCTTCTGAAGAGACAGGAGTAAAATTTTATCAGTAATATCATGAGAAAAATTAAATGCTTAGAGTATTTTAACTAGATATAGAACCTTGTTATATGTGTATTACACCAAGAGCATAAAGGCCAGAAATATAAATGCAATTGGTGAATCAAGATTAGATTGTGTAATCTGAGTAGCTTTTCTCAGTTTTCTGTGCACTCTTTCTTGGGAAACCTTCTCACTTTCACCCATTGTTCCAACCCTGAGCAGGATAAAATGGCAAACAGTTTCAGCATGTTTGCATCCACATGTAAACCCTCATGATAGAAGAAAGATCCCTAAATGGAAAATTGAAATTGTGGGTCAATCCCAATATTAATAGGAAATAAGATGAATTGCACCAATTAGTAATTTGCTGCATAGTAATATCATGAAGAGGGACCAAAAAAAAAAAAAAAAAAATTAATCAGTTTAACCTAAATTCAGTTTGAGGAATTTAAAACAGCATAGTCAAGAACATTCGAAATAAAACTACAGGACAGGTGAAATGTATTTGAGGGATTGCGTACTCTGTATTTCCTTACTTTAGCATGCTCAGTCCGTTCTTAGAATTTAAACCACAAATAGATTTCTCAGTTTTTATAGTGCTTTGTTCAGGATTGTGTTGGTATTATTTAATATAGTTTAGTTTAAGATTACTATTTACTCTCACTCTAAAATTTACATAAACCTCTTTCCCCTCTCTACCCTCCCCCACCCCGGAAAGTGCATATATATATAATAACAGGTTGCTTTGCCCATACAGAGCTATTTTGGATTTTACAATTAGTTTCCTTTGAATTGGAGGAGAAGTCTGTACTTTAGATGATAATATAAATTTGCCTGTTGCCAAATGTTGATTTACTAGGAACTACTGTAAAAGAAATCACAATACATATGTATGATAATTTGTACTATTTAATATTTATTGTCCAGTCCTTAAGAGACATGAACACTAGGCACTGAATAGTGAAGTCAAGAGACTAATCAGAGCATATGAAATTAATGAAGTACACAAAACTTTGCCCAGTCAAGGCTCTTGGAAAGAAAGAAAAACGTATACTATAAATTAATACATTCACAGGGCAGACAAAAGCATGCATTCTCTATTGGGAACTCCTGTGTCTGTAACACTGGAAGGCACTAAAAGCTGACTGTTAGACTTGCTGCTAGTGATTTAATCAGCTCTGTATATAAAAAAATGAAGCATCATTCAACCATCTTAATCCACCCAGTGATGAAGAAGCTGTTTCAAAGGCCTGGAAGATAGAGGCACATTTCAAACCAGAGCAGGCCTTCAATTCTGTAGGTTCAGCATGGCTGTTAACTTTGTTTAGCTCCATGTGTGCTGAATTCAGCAACACAAGGTATCTTTTTTTATGATGCAGGGAAACATAATGCCTTTAGTTATTGTGTAACAGATGTTAAGTAATTAAAGCAGCCCATTTCAAAAGCAATCATAAAATCACAGGGAGATGAAATTTGAATATATTTGAATCCCTACAGGATCCATATGTGCTTTTAAATTTTTTGTCCATGTGTTTGCATTTTTAGTAATTTGGTAAAGCTGTCATGAGAACTGGATGTTAAACTATTTTTTGGTGATGAAAGTGTGTATGATTCCTAATATGCAACACTTACTTATTTTGAAAAAAAAAATAAAACTCACAGAAAAAGATATCAAAAAAGCAAAGGATAGGCTTGATAGTGTAGATTTTATTCTTCCTTTTGTTCTCCCTGTGAACTGCCTAACTGCAGGAGTGCCTCTGCTCCCTGGCTGCTTTTCTCTTAGCACTGAAATCTTACTGCATTGTTTCAGCTGCAGTTTTTGGTTTTGTACATGCCCACAACTAACTGATTTGAACAGCTATCCTCTACCAAGTAGGAAACTGAAGAGAAAGCATTCCTCCATTTTGGGTGGCCGAAGAAGAAGGGGTATTCACACCAAATGTAGTTAATCTGTTTTACCATCAAATGGAGTTAGAGCTTCCTCCTTTTCTCCAGAAAACTGAGGTTGGAGCTGTCACTCACCCATTTCTGTTACCCTACAGGTTGCTTTGACAGCCTTTTCAGGATTGTGCATTTCTCTTTCCCACTGCTTCTTCTGTCTTATGCTCTCCCTGGCCCCAAACCTTAAGTTTCTCAAGCAGCATCTGGCCTTACATAGCTTTCTCCTGGTGAAGGGGCCTGAAAGCCAAATTGAACCTAGGTGATCTTGTAGTATAATAACCTGTAGAAAGTTGACTGTATGTCTGTTGTATGAAAACCTTGATGTCATAGTCTCTGCTGCTGTGTCTTGAAAACAGGAGTATATACTAGACTATTTGCAGTCCTGCTTCACATGTTTAAGCTCTGAATAAATCAGGATGTGTTTAGAGTTAGAGATTCCCATTTGTTGTTTTTGTGTATCTCAGAGTTTACTCTGGAGGATTTGCTGATCACCTCTCTGAAAAATATGTCTTTTTCTTACTAATAAACAGGGTTTCTAGAAGCTTAACTTTTGGATTTTTCTTTAAAGCACAGAGTTTTAAAATGTAGGCACCGAAATGCTTGCTTTGAGTGTAGGTAAGTGAATTCTTGAATTCTTGCAGACAAAACCACATTTGGCTAACTAGAAGTCATAGTTTTAAACAATGCCTCAATTATAAGTGTAAAACATAATATTTATGAGGAAATCTTTGTAAAACCACATGAATTTTCCTAAGAATTTTGTGTATTTGGTTTTGATCAC
Organism: Loriculus beryllinus; assembly: GCA_039877255.1. Classification (NCBI taxonomy): domain Eukaryota; kingdom Metazoa; phylum Chordata; class Aves; order Psittaciformes; family Psittacidae; genus Loriculus; species Loriculus beryllinus. Next base: position 35,225 of record JBCJKH010060079.1, on the reverse strand, counting down.
ATTTTCAAAATTCTCAACTATTTATTTTGGCGAACTATGATACAAAACTTTTCGTCAGTGGGACCAGTCTATGCAAATTATTCAAGACTTTGCATGATTAGGGTCTAATTCAAAAGGATTTCACAAACTAAAATGTCAAGAAAAAATATTCAGAGGGCTGTTATGCCTGTGCAAGAATCCAGCTCTTTAAGAGTATAATCTGGTCTAAAGAGATAACCTTTGTAGACATACAGAATCATATATCTGGCTTTTTTTTTCATTTGAAGCCTATCAAGCTCCTTCATAGTTCCGTGTTTGTGTTTTTCTCCATAAGCCCGTCCTTTCCATGCTATAGTAAAATGTTTTCCACTTACTACAAAAGATACAACGACCATTCTCTCATAAATTCACTGTCATGCCAATAAAGGATTGTTAAGCCATTAACAACCAACAAATTGGCACCTGGCATTGTTCCTATTCATTTCAAAGGGGATCCACAGTGGGATGCAAAGCTATAAACTGGCAGCATTTACAAGACTATTCTCTCAATGAAAGATGGTCTCTACTGAGAGGCAGGTACTGCTGCTATTCCCTGAATATTATTATAAGTCACACTGATTAAAAAAGAAGATTGGTGAGATGGCAGATGATCCTAGTGTATACTTGTGAAATAAAAAGAGCAAGAACAGGATCTTTTCTGTGCAATTTGTAGTTGATTTCTTTTTCAGTGTATTTATTGTGCTTCAGATCAATTTCCAATAATATTTCAGTACAAAGGGGAAACTTCTCTGTATTCATCTTTCAGCATCACTTTAAAATGTTTTCAGCTCAGTCACAGCTTATCATAGCAATTAAGCTGGGAAACTACAGAAATCAATAGAGAATAGTCTTTTCTATTTCTTTTAAAGTGTTTTTGATTTTTCAATTCAATTTTAGAAGCCTTTTTCCCAGCAGCGTGTATGCTTGCTTTGTTACACTGGAGGAACATTAATAAAATGAAATACTTAAGCATAAGGGGAAAGATTATTTTGTGATTCTGCAATGTATGGACTTTATCACAGTTTATCACTGTGATATTAATAAAATGAAATACTTAAGCATAAGGGGAAAGGTATTATTTTGTGATTCTGCAATGTATGGACTTTATCACAGTTTATCACTGTGATATTAATTGCTGGATTGTGAAGCATGTTTGTTCAGAGGTTTGGGAAAGTGGAATTTGTTTGAAGGTTTTATGAAGTGAAATGACTAAGTGGAGCAACTTCCTCTAGAAGCTCTGAAGGTAAAACTAAATTAATATAGCCAACATAGCTAAATGCAGCAAATTAATTTTAACTGCTAAGTCTGTCCCTTTAGCATTTTTCTGTCACTCTGTTCTTTCCTTCTGCCTCAATTGTTGTACCTTTCCCAGTGAAAATACCAATATATCAGAGGCAGAGCCAGGTTTATTTGTATAGTGCCCACCTTTTTTTCTTAAAAATTCTTAACAAAGTATATATTCTGCTTAGTGTTTCACTCATTTTTCTATTCTCTGAGACACAAATTGGAAGATTGTTTTTTCTCAGTATACTGAGGTATCTTCTTAATTCAGTACGCAAGGCTTTTTAGCTGTTAAAACCTTTTGCACTTCAAGCTGATAGTGAACAAGCTCTATAGGTGTGTGAAAAATTAGTAAAACAGTTATATGGCATAATGAATAGGCATTTGATTTTTCTTGATTGTTAATCGCAGCCATCACTTTAACAGGTTATCATAGTGGAGGCACTGAACCTTGTAAGAATTCAATTAATAAATCTAAGGGAATGGATATTTTAGCCTGTGTTTCTGTGTGAATTGCATCCAAGAATGGAGGTGGGAAGATGAGCAGTTAAGGCGAAATTGGCAATATTTCTAAATGTCCAGCTTTATACAAGGATTTTAAATGTATGTAAAAGGTTCAAGGTAGAATGCAGACCCAGACAGTCAGCCTGGGGCTGCATAGTACTTTTTTACCATGTTTCTTTCCTATGACTCTCTATCACAATGTAGTGTATATGTAACCATGAAGCAGTACACATCATTTTACAGGGCAGTGAGATGGTTGCAATGGACAGTTTCTCACACTGTGCACTGTTTAGGGTTTGTTACATTCAGACTCTAAAGGCAGACATGACAGTTGCAGAATTAAATTACAGAGCTACAGTCTGTGCTCCAGATTTTAGTAGTCACATATTGTTGGCATATAGTGATAGTTTTTCTAGACTTCTACATGTACCCATTGATAGTACAGAAAATATGACTTGAAGTGTTCTTAAAGCTGGAAGCATCTGTGTGAAATTGAAACTACTGATTTGCTTCTTAGTCTGCTAAAAGGGGCATCCTGTAAGAGGGTACTTGCTATCAAACCTTTTAATAATCACCTTCTGAAATTCACTGGCTTTCTGTATGGGATAAATTTTAGACAATTTTTGCTTTTGAACCTCTCCCTGACAATCCTAATGCTATAAATATTTAGAATTATGTAAGTTAGAGAAACTGTGGCTGCTTCATCCTGGAAGTGTTAAAGGCCAGGCCAGACAGGGCTTTGAACAACCTGGTCTAGTGGATGGTGTTCTTGTCCATGGCAGAGGATTTAGAGCTAGATGATCTCTAAGGTCCCTTCCAACCCAAGCAGTTTTATGACTGTGATAAATTAGACAGAAAAAGACAGATATAAAGGTGATGACATGAGCATTAGTTTAGCATCTCACTCTATCTCTGTATGTGTATATGTTATATACTTGCAGGTTCTCCTGGATTAGTCCCCTTCTCTGTCTGTATTGGTAACTTAGGTGCTTCTAGAGCAGGGTTTTCCGTGGCTTCTGCCTGATTTATCAGCTTTATGTGCCAGATGTGTCAGGTGTGTAGATTGAGTTAATGAGAAAATGTAGCATTGTGTATCACTGGGGAAGCTTGAGCCTCTGTACTTGTAGCTCATCACCACAGCCCAAACCTACTGTGTGGCTCCATATGGACATGGGCTCAATGGTATTACTCAGAACTCAGAGGCACTCTTCTGTGAGATGATGTGGTATTGGTTGCTCTTTTCCCTTGTTCATATCAAGACTGCTGAGTTCAGGAAGCTGTAAAATCAGTCAGGCTAGAGGGAACCTCAGAAAGTCCATGGTCCAACACCATTCTGAGTTTTGGAGAGGACTGCTAACTAAGGCAGCACTTACTATGGTAGTGCAAAACCAAACTAAGCAAGCAGTTGTTCTCCACAGAGAGGTTTCTGTGGGGAACAATTGATAATTCTACTTCAAAGCCAAATTAAACTATCAACTTGTATGTCAGACTTTTGCTTTCCATAAGCTATGAAAACCACATGATTATGCCATGTGCTGTGTGAGTATAATTTTGTCCTCTCCATGCTGGCCTGTAACTGCAATCCATACCTGTAAAATCTTAAATAAAGCATAAATAAAGCAAAATTTGCTTTGTGGTTTACTGATTGCTCCAGCTTTGTAATGATAATTTGGCCCTTGTAGACACTGGTGCGAAAGAGGTGCTGAGTATTAAATATGAGGCAGAGGGTCTGTTTCCCCTGCATCTCATCGTAGGTTCCCCAGATCCTCAAATGCTTCACAGGTAATGAAGTGTAGGTTTACCCTACATAAAATTGGTGTGCAGGCTTAGCCATCTGTGAGCACGGTGATACTGAATGAAGAACTGTTTGTGTTTCACATTTGTCTCTGATTGGAAGCTGCATTTAGATGAACAATTATAAATCTGTCATTTCAGTCCACTGTGTCCTTGAATGGTTTTTATATTTCAACTACTGAACATTGAAATCGTGTGAAGTCTACACTGCTGCAGTCTTCAAGTATGATAGCCTTACCTCAAAGCAGATATATGTAGATGTTTTCCCTTGCCTATTCTGAAAGTTGTAGTTGAAGGAGACTAATAAAGATTCTAGTATGTATTAAAACAAATTTAGTTCAGACAAGACCCTTACTAATGTTATTAAGACACTTCATAGTTGCCTTTCTGTTGCACCTGTGTTGTCGCCACTGATAAAGGCACCTAGCCTGTGCAAAGAACACACATCAGTCAAGAGTAAATGATAAAATTTGGGCTATCCTGTCAGAAATGGACCAAGGTTACAGAAGTTGTTGTGTTTTATTTTGAAATGTGACAAGCCAGCCCTTTGCCAAGTGTGAAAGAATTCCTTGAAGGTTAGGAGTTTGGAAGCCAAGAAGTGAGAGAAAGTCTAGCTGTATGCCTCAGACCCTTCAATGTCCTTGTACTTTGGATGGAAAGAGCTGACTCAAAATTAGAGAAGAATAAAGATTTGGAGACTATCAGATATAAACTGCTTGGGTTACCACTAGGGAAAGTATAATGCATGTCAAGAGTGCAGCTCCCCATACCAGCTCATGTAAGGTTGAGGGCATGAGTGTGTGTATGGAGGCATGAACAGGAGGGAAGCAGCTCTGATTTTGACTATGTAGACATCCTGTGAAGGTGGTGCCTGAGCTGCGTATGTCAAGTAGTGAGATGTTCCTGGAACCAGACACTTCCTACATAGCTCTGGTCACTCATATGCCACATAGAATTATAGAATCAGCTAGGCTGGAAAAGGCCTTTAAGGTCATCAAGTCCAACCGTTACCCCANNNTAATCGTTACCACCAGTAAACTGTGTCACTAAGGGACTCACCCACATGGTTTTTGACACTTCCAGGGATGGTGATTCCACTACAACCCTGGGAAGCCTGTTCCAATGCCTGATCATCCTTTCAATAAAGAATTTTTTCTCAATACCCTATCTAAACCTCCCCTGGCATGCACGATAATTTTTGATTAATGCATGGGTAGCTGATGTCCCTAGTTTATTCTATACTGCCTGGTTTAAGTTTGTGTCCTTGTGCACACACTAGGATTTCTGCTATACACACAGAATCCAACAGCCAGTGGTCTACAGCTGGTAATTAGTACCATTTAGCAGCTGCTAAGCAGGATAATAGCCTGTTATCCTTGAAGATCTCTAATATAAGTTGTAATGACTTGCTTACAGGGCTACTAAACCAGCTGGCATAAACTTGCTGTTGATGGTGTGAGAGTTAAAAGAGGGACTGAGCCTTGCTTCATATGGAATATAAGTCAGGAGTAATTTGATTTATGCCGATTAAATAACGTTAGCATAGGATCAACATCCATGATGGGTGAAACAGAGGGAGTGTACAGTGTTCAGCAGAATATTTGTGATATATGCAAATTCTTTAACTTTTGCAGTTACATTAGGGGAAAGCGTGGAATGGCAATGGTTTTTAAATTAAGCTGCTGACCACACAATGAGTCATTTTGCTGATGTGTGTTTTGGTATTTACAATTTAATAAGACTGGAATGTTGCAAAGACTCAAGTAAATTTAACATATGTAGTAAAGTATTATAAAGATCTGAAACATTTATTCAGTTCTACAAACATTCTAATGTACAGTCAGGATGTCTGTAGCAGATAAATTAGCTTTAGAATTGCACCAGTAGTTTAAAGAGTTTTCAGATTGACACATATTTCTAGGGCAAACTCTGTGGGGTGTGAGCTTTTGCAATAACTGACTGCAGCTTGCTGG
>JBCJKH010060079.1:343-16348 GCA_039877255.1 Loriculus beryllinus | reverse complement strand
TCAGGTGTCCTGTCCCTGCTTCCTCCTGGCTTCCCCTCCTCCCTGGCAGAGCATGAGACTCACAAAGTCCTTGGTCAAAGTAAGTATCAGTATTATCAGCACTGTTCCCAGGCCAAGTCAAAACACAGCTACACCAGCCACCAAAAAGGAGACAAACTGACTGCCACTGCTGAACCCAGGACATTATTCATAAAGAAACATTTGTGGACATGGCCAAAATGAGGCCAATTTAATATTTATCAGAACAACTTTGACTTTTTGAGGCAGAGTTTACACAGTATAGTAATAGTTATGGCATTCAGACTTTGTAGAAAAAAGCTTTGTTGATGCTGTGTTTCCATTTGCAGGATCGCAGCCTTTAATTTCATACCATGATAGTAATGCAGCTCTTTCTCCCAGTTTGTTTTGTACTGCTCTTTAAAACAGTAGTGCAGAAACAGCTCACAATCTGATTTATGGTTTTCCAATCTATTTGTATAATTTTTAAATTTGTATGTTTTTTAATAGGTCCTTGCAAGTAGATTGGCATTTCTTAGCATACTTATGATGGTATTTCAATGATACAGGTAAAATGGAGAAATGTTTTTAAAGATTGTGTACTTGATAATAGCTTTCTTGAAGTCACTTTGGGAGATTATCTGGTCTAATCCCCTTGCTCAGACTGGAGCCAGCCATAGGAGCTTGCCTAGGACCATATGTTAGATTTAGTCCCTGTTTATTACAGGTTGAGTTCTGAGGGTTCTGAGTATCTTCGGATAACTTGGGATAAATAGGTCATCTGATATATTGAAAGTTCAGTAAGCAGGGATACATCCATATGGATTTTTGCAGCGAGTGTTTGAATTACCTGTATTATTTGGAATAACTTCTGATAAATTTGCCCACATTTTAGGTGATCAGCACTTTTTAAGGTAGAATTTTCTTGACTACGTAGATAATAACTTCATGCTTTCCCTTCTGGAGTGCGAATAATAAATAGAGTTCTGTGGCAGAGAAAGGAAATATTCTTAGGTAAGCAGTAGTTTTTGAACCATGACATTAATGCAATCTTTAATAACATTTGACAAAGTGAAGATGGAAATTGAGGTTGGAGGGAAGTATTTTTCACAACTGTGAACTGTCTTTGTGTGAGCGTTGGATATTAGGAATTACTTTGCCTTGAGGTTAGAGTGTTTCATGGGCCATGTCTAATGTCTATCATCAGCCTGGATAACGCTAATATGTGCTACAGGCAGTTTCTGTTGTACCACAGTTTTTAGTAGAAGACAAAATACTTCATGTACCCTCATGAATTAGTTTCTAAATAAATATTTCTTCTGGACTGACTTTACAACATGGGCCATATTATCTGTTTTTAAAGATGTGAGCTAAAAGGCAGGAATATGGTCCTTTAATTGAGACATGTACAAAGTCTGATTACTGGAAAACTGTTACAAAGGCCAGTGGAGGTTTCCTCAGTAAGGACTTCCAAATATTCCCTGAGTTAAAAAAAAAAAAAAAAAAAATAGGGTGCATGTAGGTCCCAGAAGCCTATGAATGAACTTAATTAAGCATGCCCAGTTTCCGATTTTATCTCGCTTTTGGTGGTCTTTATGTTTCTCTGGCTGAGACAAGATGGTGACTTGTCAGTCATCAGTTTAGCTGTGGTAACTCACTATTTCTGTCCTCTGGTAGACAGCAAAGACAAAAGTAGAGCTTGTAAACTGAAATGCTTTTCACCGAGAGCTAGGAGGGGATGTAGTTTGTATTGTGGTAATCTGCTATTGTGTCCTGTTGGAAGACTGTTGGATTTGTAAGCACGGTTTTAGGAATAAATGCACAGTGAATGGCTTGAAGCTATTTCTTTCCATTGCAGCATTTTACCCAAGGTGGTATAGCTTTACAGGGACATTTCATAGCTGTCAGCAAGATGGGAGGACATTTGAACAGTGCAGCAGGAAATGTACCCCATGTCTGCTAAATGGAGAGCCAGTGAAAAACTTGCCCCCAAGGCAGTAGCTAGCACATGAGGAAATGTAGAGATCAAAAGTAATCCATAGAGTTCTGGTTGCCATGCATGCAAATGAGGTGGTAAAGGTCAGATTCATCAATCCTAGCCTGACTGCATCAGTGTTAGGGGTCTTCCTCTTGGAATAGGGGACTATTTCTGTGGATACTGTATGAAGAAAGCTCCTGTAGCCCATTGAGGAGAGTGCTGAAGTGTCTTTAGTTTAAGGACAAAGATGCATGAGCTTGTGTACATTTGTACCCACATGAAATCTCCAAAAGAGTGTGAAAAGCAACCAGATTTATTAGAAGTATCTTCTCTGTATGGCCTCACTGTCTTTTGAAGGTTCAGGACTAAATGCACTGTCAGCAGTTCTTTCTGTTTGGGCTGTGTTCCTTTTCCATAATCTCTGGACACATTTCACCATCATATTTTGCATTAATTTCCTGTACTTGTTTTTATATTGAGTTAAAATGCTAGGTAAGATTCATAAGTTCACATCTAAAGTGCTTTGTCCTGTTGAAAATGCTACTTGGATTACAGAATGTCTAAGCACTGGTACTTGGATGCTGCTCCTGCTTTGTTAGCTGGAGGAAAGTGTTTAGTCCACTTTGTATCACTTCAAATGGTTGTAGCTTTAAACTAGTACAAACTACAGGTTTCTTTATGACTTGTTACTCTATAATTTCAATGTCATAGGTAGTTCATCACTGAGATGTAGTGCTGGGCTCACAAATAACAAGTCAATAGTTGCAAGTTTTCTTTTTTTAATCTATCTTTGGGTTTTTTTTGTGGGTGATTCTTTTCCCTCTTCCCCACTCCATAATAGTCATGGATACTTTCGAGTGACCTAAGGTTGAAAGCAGCAAGGAAAAAGAATGCAGGTGAGAAGGCATTTTTATAGTGTAATTCACTTTATTTTGCAGCATTGGGAGGCACCTTTTAGCGGGCAGCATGAATGTAATGTTTGCACCATATGTAATACAGATTCTGTCAAATGAAACTAGGAAGGTGGAGACAGTATTCTAAGTGTTTGTATAGCACTTTGCATAGTGGAGATTTATTCTTTCATAGACCTGAAAGCAAGACTGTAATAAAAATGGCAGTTAATTAACTGGAATGGCAGAGAGCAGTACTGTCCTCAGGAATTTTTACATGTAGAAAAAGGAAAACTGGGGAGTAGAAAGACATTCTTAAAATATTCTTTTTACTGACCTTACTGGGAAAAGCAAATGTAACCACTGTCTGCCAGCCAATTAAATGTGTTTCATTATGTGCATTTTGGAACCTAGAATTGAAGCACAAAATGTGATTCTGTCACAGAAGGCTAAAAGTACAATAGCAAAAATTGAGGCTGAATATTTTTTCTCTCCTCTTTTTAAGAACATAAGAAAATCTGTGCTCAGAATTGGGCAAAAGGGAGTTACGCTCAAATCATTTATTAGATTTACAGTTGCCAGCAATAGATGAGTAGTGTTACATTATTTGAACAGTATAACACTATCCACTGTGTGTGTAATCCAGATTTTCTGATCCAGCTCTGCAGAATTCTTTATGCCACTAGAATAAACCCGGTGACATGACGTTGATGGAACATTTAAATTCAAATAGGAGGAAAATAGTAGGAATATAGAGAATACCAGATACTTTCAATAAGACTGAAATATTGTACGCCTTTTAAATACTTCCTTATTATTACTTAATATTTCTTCAGTTTAGGGGATTACTTTTACAAAAAATGGTAGCATCATGGTATAGACCTATCACAATTTCATATAGAGAGATATAAAAAAAAAGAAAAGTTTATTATAGGAATTGGTTTTGCATAACATTAAAAGGCCATCTCCAAGTGTTTCCATAATATTTGAGTTAAGTTTTGGAAGTGTTTTTGTATTTTGTATGACATGTCTACTTTTGATTTTAATGTAAAACCCATTTTCCAAAACCTGATGTAGTTTTATTGAAAAAAATTACAGGAACAGATTTACTGGTGGGAGTTAAAAGGAAGTCTTTGGGTCTGTAACTCTCTCAGTTGTATATTTATTTTGCCGTTGTTGTTTGCAACTGCATCAGACTATTTTAGAGAGCAGAGATGAATCATCAAAAGGCCATTATCATTAGAAGTTAATGAAAGATCTTTAACTTTCTCAGTTTCAGAAACAATTGAAGCAAAATTAACAATTGATTCCTCAAAGAAAGTAATTCTGCCCTCCCACTCCATCTGGCTCAATATGACTTCCTCTGTTGAGTCAATGTAAGAGGAAGCAATAAAGGGGAGCGAATGAAGAGCAGTTAGAGGTCAGCAGGGGTCAGTGGATAGCAGTTTTAAGTACAGAGGAACACGTGGCCTGAAAAAAAACCACATTCTTCCTCTTTCTAGAGGCAATTACTTACATCTGGTTGTTGTAAGAAACTTTAAATAGAAGTTTTTATATGAAAGCTGTAGGTATCTATTTTAGCTCACTCTCAGTTTGCAGAGGCTCGTGGATGTGTAATGAGTGTAGGAGGGGCCTTCCAGAAAGTGTGTACTACTGGCTTACAGCCTTTCATCATTGCTGAGTGCGCTAAGATAGAACCAATCTAGGTGAAAGCTGTTAATGAGTTTGTGAACACCAGATGTCAACACTCAGAGGAAATTGTAGATTATTAGTCTTTCTCCTTTAAGACTGGGAAAAAGGATGAAGCTAGCTAGTGATGCAGCGCTAAACGTGGTCCAAGGAGAAATAAGAACAGGTGCCTAAGTGGGTACAGCAGCTTTGGAAAGCATTTTGTCTTTGAGCGCTATCATGAGAGTAATGAGGTAGCCTGGTAAACAAATAAGGGTAATATGAAGAGGAAAGAAAAAGCGTTGGAAACTTCAACTTGGCAAACTTGACCAAAAAAATAACCAGTGAAATGAAATCTGCAGTTCACTGTACAAAGAATTCTAAATCATGGGATGAATCAGTCTTTTTGCACAGCAAGTAGTCACAGAAAAGAAAATCTTTCTTCAGGCATAAGACAGTGATTTTGCCTGAAAAGTCTGCAAATACTTCTTGGATGGCTAGAAATCACCAAGAACTCTCTGATAACAGTGGGAGATTTAATTTTTCTGGCCTCACAAAGAGAAGTTAAACTTGCTAGTACAAACATTATAAACTGTAGGAACTGGCTAACAGTAGCACTACTCAATACTAATTTAAGATGAAATAAAATATAGCATATTTACAAGAAAATAGAACTTAAAAGGTTTATCTTATTAAAGAGGAAGAAAGTGAACAAGAACAATAATCAAAACATTTACTTGCCAATAAAAATTAGAGGTTCTTAGCCTGGACTATAAGTTGGGGGCCTGGCTATTCTTTAATACATTTCAATGATGGGAATAAGGAATCAGTCTAAGAGGAGACATGATTTTAAACAACAGCAGTAAAAAACTACACACAAACACTCCTCCATGTGGTGCAGGAAGTACTTGGATTTTGATTTTGGAAAACATTTGGGGTTTGGGGAGAGTCTTATGTCATACAGCAGTGCTAGTACCAGCAGATGTGTGTCATTTGGAGTCCTTAGTACCAGAGGGTTTCCAGAAAATAAAAATTCCTGGAGGTAAAAGGGAGTTAGACCTGTTAGGAAAAATAAGACCTTCAGGTTTTGCTTGAGCAGGACAGGACAGATATGCCAAGAGGTGGACTACATGCGCAAAGATAGGGAATATTGAATCAGATTCACTTTAATTCTCTCGATCCCTGGAGAAAGAGGATGAAGGAATGACAAGATAATGAAAATTTGGGTTTTGATATTCAGTAAGCACAGTTTTGTAGTAAGATGATGATGACGGTCTGGGGATGTTCCACTACTGGAGGATATTTGTAGAAGGTGAGATTCATTCTTTATGCCACGTGGCCTCTGCTTGAATCAGTGAGACAATTTCTCTGTGAGTTGCTCTTATGGAGTAGCTAGGGAATATGAGGAAACCTGTTAATTAAATTAGAGAAGTGGAAATCTGTTTGGTAGCTAAGAACTTAGAAACAACAAGACAAAAGCCTACGTAGTAAGAGAGAAACTGTGGGCCTGTGAGTTACTAGGGTTTCTTCAGGATCGAGGCTACAATGCTGTTTTATTTTGAGTTTTCAGTGATACCTTTAGTAGGAAATATGGGAATATGATAATGAAATATGCTGATGACAAAACTGCAATGCCTTGTCAATTCTTGTGAGGATCAGAATGTTGTGCAGAAAGAACAGGGAATCTTTGAAGACTTCAGAAATAAAAAATGGGTTGAAAATAAGTGTACAAAGTACAAGGTCATGTCCGAATTATGAGTACAGGCATTTCTGTGATACAGTCAGGACTAATCAGTTGGAAATAAGGAAAAAGACCTTGGAGGTTTAGTCAATTGTAAAATGATTATATGCTACGAACGTGTAGCTGTCAGTAGGGAAAAGACATTCTTGGATTTGTCAGAATGAAAATGTTTGCAGTAGAAAGGGAAAAGTGTTGCTACTGTACAAGGAATGACAGCCTGCAGTTAACTACATACAGCCATGTTCAAGAATGGTAAATTGTACCATGGAAAATTACAATTATAAACAGGAAAATAGAAAACCTGCCTTATGAGAAGGGGCTAAAAATCCGTTTAACATAAAAAAAAAAATCAAAACAGAGAAGTTGTAAAAATTTCTGTAAATATATCTGGATAGAGAAGGAGGTGAAGAGAGCTATCAAAGTCTGAAGTTACTACTGGCATGAAAACAAATGATTACAAAATGTCCAGGAATATACTTCAGATAGAAATTAAACTAACTTTTCTGAATGTTAGGAGACATAGTTTGGAAGACAGTATTTGATGCAGGAGTAATAGGGGACAAAAAAACTAATTGGCTTTAAAATTGATCTTAACGTTGTGAATAAGATTATATGTTATGTGTTTACCTGCATTATCAAAGTAATGCTCAGGAGATTCATTCTAGTGTTACATTCTCACATGACATCTGTTCAGAGGGCTGAGTAGATATAATTATCCTGGTTGTGTGCTTAAGATAATAAAGTAACATGCAGAGAATATTAAAAACTATGCGTTTGTGGAAAAACAGCAAGTAGTGTTATGTGGGGTGTATTTGGTGCCTATCAGATTACAGCTGAATTTCTGTGGCCTGAAAACAAGCAGGAGAAAAGTTTATGGAATAAAATAATTCAGAATGATAAGTTAGACATATTAACTATGAGGAAAACATTAGTGGTTTTCAAGTTTTTGAAATAATTTTGTTTTTATTAATATGATGTTTTCAGATATTTGAAAAGAAAATGCATAATGAGTAACTAGTGTGAACTCAAGGGAAAAAAAAAAAAAGCCTGTTTGTTTTTTTTTTTTTTTCCTCAGGAAAAGAAGCCTTAAGGCCACAAAAAATCTGTTAGCAAGTTGAGAAAGATACTTAGAGCTGTAATTAATTGTGTGCCTCAGCAGTATTTGTAAGAGAAACTGCAAACTGGTTCATAAACCTGAATATTATCTCAGTAAGGGGTATGAAAAGGCTGATGCATGAGAAATATGCCAGTGAAGGAGCTTGATGACTCAGGGAAATAATTAAAAGAATTACAAAAAGAAAATAAAAGTGCTATAAAACAATCTTTTGGTGACATTTGCTTGAAATTACTTAACATTTCCTGTTGAGTTCCTCATTCTTACTGGCTTTCAGATTTTGCCAGGAGCTATACAAATATAAGAAATAATTGGAAATATGAAAATTGTAAGGCCTAGTGCAGTGGTCTTCAAAGTGGATGAACACACCAGGAGGTGCACAAGATAATTCATTTAGGATGTTAGAATTTCTATTGTTATTTTTTATTTAAAAAAAATAGTAAGAAGTTAAGCTTTATTAATATTTAATATACATATTGATGCTGGCAACCCCTACTCCATCCATAGGTCAGAGGACACCATGTTATGAGCAGTAGCTGAGGTGTCCTGTGGGAAGTGTGGGTGCTCCAGAGTGAAAAGGTGTTAGCAGTGGTGCTCTCATTCATTCGTCCGCTTGCAATGTATTCATAGAATCATAGAATGATTCATAGAATGGTTTGGGTTGGAAAGAACCTTAAAGATCATGGGGACATTTGCCTAGCCAGATCTCTGTCACTGTATCAACTGAAGGTGAAGGTTGCATTCCTCTTTATTTAGGCACCCTTGGAAGTTACGGAATGTTCGACTCAGATGAGACTCCTTCAGTTCTTTCTCCTGTCTTCTTTCCATAATTTATCGAGTTATTCACAGCACTATAATGAGCCATAAATGTGCATCTTGTTTCTTGAGATCTGTCACCATCACCCTTTCCTTGAGGCTAAGAAAAATTAGTATGTCACAGAAAATTGCAACATGTCCAAATTTCTAGTAAAACAGAACTATGGCAAGGGAGGAAGGGTGGTATGTGTGATTCCCAGACTTCAGACAAATCTTATCAGCTGCTGTCTTAAAAAACCCAAACAACCCCAAGCAACAAAACACCAAACCCAAATCAACAAACTAACCAAACCCTATAAACACAACCAACAAAAAAAGAAGGACAGATGGGTATTCTTTCAGGTAAGTCAATACTATATTATTTATTTGGGTAAGGCTGGCCTGCAGTGTTCAAAACCTCACACCGACAGCCCCTCCCCCTCAGTCTTATATGGCTTTTCGTATGTTTTCATTTGGGAAACATTGAAATGAAATATCAGTATGGCATATTTTGTAATGCATAATTTAGAAGGGCTTGGGAGCATGAACCTATGAAAGTGGAACCATCAAATAAATCTTCATGAATTCTTGAATTTCTGAGTGAGCTAGTAGGGGAAAATGCAGCACTGATACAATTTATCAAAAATTTAAGGGCAACTTATCTTGATATGCCACCATAGAGATAGATGTGTAAAGTCATTGAAAAGAAAATGGCTGGAGAAAAAAACTGGCTTACATACTGAAAGCAGATGGTTTAGGTGAATTTATCAATGCAGAGTCAGTGGAGGTAATAAATGAGGTGACATGAGGGTCAGTAAAAGGCTTATGTTTGCACGTGTTTATGAAGACATTTCAATTATAATAGGAAAGCTGGAGAAAAAAATTTACTTCCCAAATCTACAATAATTGGTGTGGACAATGTGTGAAAAAGCAGATAATTCAGTTCATTGCAGAACTCTGTAAGATAATGAGACTGCGATGCATAATAAGTGTAGGAGTTAAAGGTATGAAATGAAAAATAGTGGAAAGTTGAACGCAGGGGATTTTGTTTGGTTTGTGTTTGATAATGACTTTGAGAAAAATGTGGTTGCTGTCTGCAAAGGTGAAAGGCTAAGAGGATGTTGGAAGATGTGTATGAAAGCTGGAATATGAAAGCACAGGAAAAAAGTAGCTTTTTATGCAAGTTCTGAATAGCAGTTGGACTTTTAGCTGTGTAAAAATCGAATCAGACTTGCCTTTATCTCAAACGATTCTCATTAGAGCTATAATATATTGCATCCTTTCAAAACACAGTATGTAGTTTTTCCCAAAATGTTAAAAGATGGGGACTATTTGTTGAATTAAAATAAATATTGCAAGATTACTAATATTGCATTTATTGAGAAGACGGATGTTCATTAAAATTCTGAGAATTGGAAGGTGGGAAAATTTGTCTTTTGGGATGAAGACCAGAGAACAGTAAGGGAATGATTATGGACAAATGTTGCTGAGCAAGGTGATAAGAAGATGACAGGTGTCTATCACCACATCATTTACTTCTAATATTACAGTATATGAACAGGAATAAAAAAATCTGTCTGCTAAACAGATAAATGCTTGATGGGCTAACATATCATTATGCCTTTAGAGTATATTTCAATTAGTCTAAAATTCTGATGCTAAAATTGAGAGCATTTTATGTAAATAAACCTGGAATCATATGTTTGAATAATATATAAATGTTGTCTGTAGTTATGCTTGCATTGGTAAGATTTATAAGTGAACATTTTCCTTTTCATATAATAAATGAGAAAAATTTGCATGAGGTGCGGATTTCCCTCATAGCTGTTTTAGGGAGTAACCTGCTTCAGTCCCACACAGCAAGTTACTACTTTTTTTGGCTGGAATTTTTTGATATCTGCTGCACTTCACCCAAGCACAAGAAAATAATAAGGTTATCTGCTTGTCTGACGAGTTCTCTAATTGCACACTGGTGTTCTGAAAAGCCAGTTCTGTACTAAGATGACTGGCATACTAAACTTCCTAAATACATTTGGTATTTCAGAAGATGACTTATTTGTAGAGTGTATAGATTTAATTACTAACCAGCAGGACAGTGTTACCCTGTGTGCAGATTAAGCTGCTGTACGGTCCCTTCCCTGTACACCAGGAATATGCTGATGTCAATCAACACAATGAATCTGTCTCATAACAAAAATGCAAATTAACTGAGTTAAATTAGCAGTTCTATCCTCTTTAGTTCCTTGTATGAAATCAATGCATTTGTCTTTGCAGAAACTGTACAGTGTACACAGCTATCATTTATTAGGTACTGTTTAATCTTTTGCTTTTTATATCAGAGACATGTAGTACAGGCTATTCTTTATTTTTTACTGTATATATATATATATATGTTAATGCAGACTTTGAATTTTTCTCTGCATTAGTAAAATGGTAATATCTAATGTCATGCCTGAAGTAGTGTTATACTTCTGTGTGCCATATATAGTGCTTTACTTCCACGTGCCATTTGAAGCACATTTAATTTGCATATCTATATATCTCTATCTCTGTATCTATATATGTATCTATATATTTGTATGTATGTAATCTCAAGATAGACTGGAGAATGAAAATTCAAACATTCAGCATCTGTATTTTCCAGGTTGCACAAATACAGTCATGGATGTGACAGTGTGCACAGATGGTAAGAAAAGAGCAGCTTCCCACAGAGAGGGAGTAAGAAGACCATCATTTTAAATGGCATCTTCAGTTTTGCCCCTGTTTAGATTTTCCACCATTTACGTTTTTTCACATGGAGTGTGGAAGCTACCAGCTCCTCAAAATCAGCTTCTAGTCATTACTGAGCCATCTAAATCATCTACCTTTCTTTGCTGCTACATGTGGTTGTTTTATTTGTCCTGCTTTCAACAGTAGTGGGTCAGGGTCGGAAGCCCTTTGTGTGAAGCTACTAGGCAGAACTTTCTCCGGATGTTATGTTTGCAGAGTGTATGTGTATATACGTGTGTATGACTGCCTCCCCATGTATATACACCTGCATATATGCCCCCTCCCCCGCCCCCAGTTTAGCAGGAAACATTATAGTAAAATATGTTGTCCTATTTGTGCCCTGTACTTAGCATACTATAGTTAATAGTCAGAGGATGTTTCCCATCTCTGTTTTGCCTACGATGAAACTGTGTCTTACTAACTATCCAGTATTGTACTATTCAAAATTGCAGTTCTTACTAGCCCTAGGGAGTGATCTTTCTATTTCCTAAAATATAAGACTTGGTTGACCGTATGTAGTTACAAGGTT
Source organism: Loriculus beryllinus (assembly GCA_039877255.1). Classification (NCBI taxonomy): domain Eukaryota; kingdom Metazoa; phylum Chordata; class Aves; order Psittaciformes; family Psittacidae; genus Loriculus; species Loriculus beryllinus. Next base: position 4,867 of record JBCJKH010060079.1, on the reverse strand, counting down.
TATTACTGGATGTAACTTTTAACTCTAACTGTAGTGTCAGATTTAAAGACTTTTTGACAGGGAATTCTAAAGGCTTACTCCTTGCTGTGTGAAGGAGGATTTTCTTCTATTTGTTCTAAAATTAAAAGGCAATAATTTCATAAAGTGACCTTTTGTTGCAGTATTATAAGGCAGGGACTGATAATTTTTCTATGTGTCTATCATAATTTATAATGATTACAATTAAAATAAAAATGAAAGTGTGTTCCTATACTGTTATCAGAGGCATTCAGTGCTTGAATAATTTAATTTTTTTTTTCTTCCATAAGCTGTGCTACTTATGGGAAGTATGCAAGTCCCATGTGCACAAGCAGATGGGGGAATTGTAGTCTTTAGTCGTCAGTGCTCTTTGAAGTTTCCTTTCTAATTCCCTTTTCTTGCCAAATAATTTGAGAGCTGGCAATATCAAGTCAAATAGCCATCCTTCCGTACCCTTTTTGTTGACCTCGTTCTGATCTTTTGCATTTTTGCTGCAGTATCTTAAAAATAGAACTGAATGCTGTTGTAGGCAAAGAGAACTTTTCTTTGTGCTATTGTCACTTCTTTAGTCTACCTCAACTTTCATTATAACTTCCTCATTTCAGTGAGAAAATATATTCTGAGATTTCATCTGGGTTTTTTTTTCTTGATTTGAAAGAAAATGGTTTGGTTAAAAAAGTTAAAAGTATGTCTTAGCTTATTTTTGTGACGAACTGGTCCATCCAATTCATATAATTATCCCAATTAAACTTTTTTCTTTTTTTTTCTTTTTTTTTTTGCATTCTAAGCATAAATAAGGGGCTTTTTCATGCTTTTAGCACCATCCTGATAACCCTAATGCCTCATCTTTTTGTCTCTTTTCTGAGAAGCCCTCACTCAAACTGTGCAACAGGTATTTATACCCAGAAGGTACCTCCAGAAAGAAACATAGATACTGTTTTCTTTTTCTCATGCTTGGCTTTAGAGACAAGAATCATAGATATGTGAATTCTTGACTAATTGTTCTGTAATATATATATATATATTTTTAATACAAGGTGATTATTTGGCAGATAGGCTATTAAAATATTAATTTAAATTAAGCTAAATGTGTATCATCAGTGTAAGATTGGTTTCTGTAATTTCCGTTTGAATAAAACTTATGTGCAGAGACGGGAGAATTTGATGTTTAAACTCATGACTATGTGGGAAGCCTAGTACTGAACTTGAATACGTTTTGCCCATGGTCCAAGCTTGCTAGTGGAAAACAGTGTCACATCAAAAGACCTGTTGGTTCATTTGCCCTACATTGTGACTAACCTCAGTTGTCCCATCATTCAACTCATATCTAGGCAGGAAGAGTAAGAGAAAAGATATAGCCTCTTTCCTCACATTTAAAAATGGAAGTGATTGCATATGAAGAAAATATGACAAATTGTATTGCAAAATTTGGTCATGCATTTGAGCTACAGATCTTGATTATGTTTAGAATGTTGGAAAAAACATTAAGTTGTTGGGAAAATACAGAATGAACTATTGAAGAAACAAAAGAAGTATAACAAAAATAATCCCATCCTTCCAATTTCTAATCAGTCTAGCTGGATGATTCTGTGTGTTTTCATATATTTGGGTGGGAGAAGAGGGGAAATAAAAATAATTACCTGAGGTAAAGCTAGGTCAAAGAAAACAGACTTTAGCTTAGAAATCAAGATCTAAAATTCCAAGAAATCTTGACAATATATGCTAGGAATCAGAATATGAAGAGCCACCATGAATGCTGACTTGCAAACTAATTAAGGTCCAATTTAATAGCTGTATGCATTTTGAATTCATAGAATCTATTAAGTTCCCAACTCTTCAAGAATATTGTAGTGCGTAGGGCATGGAAATAGTAGTAACTTGGGAAATGTACATTATTTTTTGTTTGATAGCTTCTGGGTTAGTAGTTTTGTTATAATTTATTTTAAAAGATGTTACTGAGAACATACTATATTCCTGCAGTGTTATCAGAACAGTGTTGTTAATGTGCCACTTTATTGCTGTTCTGCCCATAACTTCAAGGTTTTTAGTGTTCATGTTTGCCTAAAAAACTCAGCTTCTCTTTCTTTTTCAATATACAATTTTCAATCTTCATGGTTGGCTTCATCTTGGGCTTAAACATAGAATCATAGAATAATTAGGGTTAGAAAGGACCTTAAGATCATCCAGTTCCAACCCCCCTGCCATAAGCAGTGACACCCCACACTAAACCATGCCACCCAAGGCTTTGTCCAACCTGGCCTTGAACACTGCCAGGGATGGAACACTCACAACTTCCTTGGGCAACCCATTCCAGTGCCTCACCACCCTCACAGTAAGGAATTGAAGAAGTGGAAGGTTTTCTACCTTGTTTTTCTGTGCTGCCTTCTGTTTGTGCTTGTGTGTTGGTATCCTAGGAGACCACTAAAGGTGATAATTGTGAACTGAGAGCTCACAGTTATATTAAACATTAAAAAGATTTCGGTTTTGAAAAGTTTTTTAGGAGATTAGGTAGTGCCAGTTTCATTTTGTATGAAAAAAATATAATTTTGACTGCTTTACAGTGAGCCAAAGTAGTGGAAAGCACACAATAAATAAACTGCCAGCTTTGTCAAAACATTTGAATAAGGTTCATTCAATGAAGTTCCTTTAAAAATCCAGGGCACGATTCTCATCTCTGTTCACTACTGAGTTACCATGCCAGTGAAGCTCTACTGAGAGCAATGGGAGTGTGTAAGTGTAAAGAGGTATATTTCTGATGCAATCACTCATCAAACCATAGTACTTATTAAATGGAAATGTGGTGAGAGATTCTAAAACTAGGGAAACTAACATTTAAATCAGAAATCAAGATTAAATTACTTTGTACTTCACACAGAGAGCAATAAATATATGCAGTGAATTATTGAAGAGGGAGATGAAAGTAAAATGTACACAAACTCATGTTAAACCTAGATTTATTCATGGAAAGTCAGTAGATGAAAGTTTAGAATGGAAAAAGCCATTAAACACAATTTAAAGAGTAAATGATGGCTTGGAATTTGTTAAATTATTATGACAGCTATAGCATACATTGTTCTTAAAACTGATTAAAGTGAACAAAAAGGCAAAATTCAATATGCAGGTACCCTGTCTGCATGGGCAGATAAGTGTGCAATTAATTGACAACTATTCATGATCAAGCTGCTGAGAAATCCACAAACAGTGGGTTTCCCAGGAAAGCATGTGATAAGCAAATATACTGTCCACAAAATAACTGCAAACCCAAACTGCTGCTTGTATACTGTGAAAAAAAAAAAAAAAGGCTACCAAAACTGATTATCTGACTGTGGGTCTGGTTGCTAGAATCTGGGAATGAGTAAGAAGAAATGGATCACTGTATATTTTCCTACTTTCTTAGACTCTTCATTTAAGCATTTGTTGTGGGGAAAGTTGAAAACTGAATATAGAGCACATCTTTTTTCAGAACAGCCTTCTTTTCAGGTGAGTCTTGTGCCAGGATAACACATTTGATCGGTAAAGAAAAATTGTTTTAGCAGCAGTCTCCCTTGTACTCTTTTTCCCTTCACATGTGTCCAGGGTTCATTTTCAGCTATGGAAGCTGTAAGGGAAAGTGGACTGTGAAAACACCTGCTTAGTTAAGGTTATCAGATCAAGGACCTTTTCCATTCAAAGGGAGTTACTAGTAACAGGGAAAGTGATAAACACAACACACAGAGACACACCTGATGGACAAGTGATAAAAGGAACAATAACAAAGACCAGTATTCTTTGACCACTAATTGATTGGCTGTTAAGAAACTTCAGGCTTACCTTTGGACAGGATGAGTATGGAATTTGTAACAGAAGTCAGAAACAAAATCATCCTAAAGATTATGGATATTTGAGAGGGGCCTGTGAGACTGCAAAACTCACTAGGGGGGTTTTGCAACTGGAGACTCCAAGAGAGTGAAACCAGGGCCACTAACTGGAGTCAGACCAGGTGTGACAGGGTTGGCTGTCTAACACTGAAACAGATTTCCTAGAGAGATGGTCAATGCTCCAAGCCTGTCAGTGTTTAGAGGTATTTCAAAATTGCCTTTAATAACATGCTTCAACTTTGAGTCAGCCCCAGACTGGTCTGGTAGCTGGACTAGACTATCGTTGTATGTCTCTTCCAATTTAAATATTCTTCCTCCCCATCCCACCCTTCTCCTCTCATTTTCTCTCCCTTAATTTTCCAAGCCTCAAGCTGCATGTAGGAGAAGAAGCTTCTTTGGGGTGGGTGAGGTACCGCAGGGTGCAGGGTGCGAGACAAGTCTGAGTGTGTGCATCTGCTCGTGAGGAAACATCAAACTGGACTCATGATTCAGGACTATGTCCTAAGCCTGGCAAGGGTAATCAGGCAGGCAGACGCCCTGTGTGGGTATGTGGGGAGACTTGTGAGTGTGAAGTGCCTGTAAGACAGTTGTCTCAGTGCATAAGTGATGGATGTCGAGCACCAAGATTTGACAAGTAAGAGGTCTAAGG
>JBCJKH010060075.1:14903-25916 GCA_039877255.1 Loriculus beryllinus | reverse complement strand
GGTTTGAACTTAACCGGTGCAATGCCCGGAAGCAAGTTCAAACTAGGCAAAGAAATTTTGAATGGTACCTAAACCAGTGCATTCTCTTTGTTTGTTAAGGAATGTTCAGATTTAAAAAAGGAAAACTATTCCATCCATTAAAAAAAAAAAAATCGACTAGCTACCAAAGAACACATTTAATAATTATATTGCAGGTATTTTATTGCAATGATTTTAATATTCCAAAGCTATTTTTACACAAAATACTATGTAGAGTTATAGGTATAAACTAATCTAACTGTGTAACACATAAAACTTGTAATCAAGACTGTTATTTGCAATTAGTAAAACCACTAATTCCGTGATTGGCAAGAAAGAATGTCATCTGAGGAGATCACAGCCCCTTTTGGAGCACAGGTACTGATAATGGGATGATGCGTCCATTGAAGTCAGTGAGCCCTTCTGCCACTGACTGCACTGGGAGCAAAAGAAGGGCCACTATTGCCACGTGTAAGGCAGTGTGGCAGCTATCATGCCTGCATCCCCTTATTACAGTTTCCCAGGCTGACATTGCTGGAAGCCCATTGAACAGCGCTCTTTGCAAACCGTGCATTGTATATAAATGCAGCTCAGCTCTGCCATCTAGCCTACAAACAAGAGGCCTGAGGCACTTTGTATGCAAAAATGAAACGAATTACGAAATGTAAAACCACAGGGCTCAGCATCTGATCAATACTCGTTGACATTAGTGAGCTTTTTTTACCTATTGACTTTACTAGGCAAAGGAACAGCAGTAGCTTTGAAGGCTCGTGGTCTTTTCTTATTGGAAAAGGTGGTACAACATCAGTTAATGCTGGTGAGAAGAGCTCCAACAGGAGCTCCAGTAGTGGTTTTGGAAGGCTGAATCATGGTGCCTCTGAAGTCAATAGCAAATTCCCATGACACCGAGATGCAGCCTTATGTTTTGTGGCTTCCTATCTGTGTGTAGCAGGCTGAGCTTTTGTCCTGTGCATTCTTTCTTGCTCATCTATTAATCAGGATAATGCATGAAATAGTTTAACATTTGTAGCTGAAAAGCTTTAAATGCTCTGTTGCTAACAGACCCGTAGAAGAGAAATCATCCCATTCCTACTCTGATGAAATTAAAAAGAAGAGCGTGCAACATCTGCATATTAAATTCTAGTGTAAGGGAAAAATAGACTTTAAATACCATACATGTGCCTGTTAGATTTCTAACCGGTGTTTCAAATTACAGAGGTAATTCTGCTAGGTATATTAAATCCCAGAGTAACCAAATATGCACGTTTAAGCCCAAAGCAAGGATTAGAAATAGGTATTCTTACTTACATCCTTAAAAAAATAAAAAAAAAAAAAAAAGAGAGAGAGAAAGGAAAATTCAAGGTAAACTAGAACCCAGCCACCACCAACAAAATCAGATACTGGGGTTTGGGATGAAGCCCACTCGAAATAATAGCAACACCAAAGTTGAGCAATTCTGTAGCACCAGTTATTTCCCAGAGAGGACAGGGTCTAGTGAAGGTTCAGGGTATACAGTTAATTTCCAGTAAGTGCTTAGAATACAGCTGAAATATCTCTATATTAAAATAAAGTGAAATAAACTCAAGCTTTTTGGCACTGAATATTTCTCCCCATTTCCATACGTTAAACCCACTTTAAGACTGACAAAGCAATTGCCCGTGAAAACGTAATCTAATCTGTGAGGTTTTTGAGTCTCTAGCTTACCTTAAATTTTAGCAGCTTTCTTTTAAAGTGTTCCATCCCCACAGAGACATAATTGACATGGAAACATTCATAAGTTGACATACAAAGTATCTTATGGATGCAGTCTCACTAGTTAATAAAGGACAGTGATAACTTTTTAGGTTTCTTTACAGCAAAACACTGCTTTGTAACGTACCTATAGTTTAGAAAAGAAAGCCTTATTTATTTAAAACTTGAGAATTTAAAAATGCAGGGAAATTCAAAGTACATTGCCGCATTTTTTAGTATTTCCATTGTATTGTCTTTAGAGACTACTTGCTGAAACCAAAGAGAACTTTCATACCAGCATTAAATTTGCACCCAATATGCAATTTCAGGATCTCTGATACACACACATGCAAGTCCCTCAGTAGGTCTGTGTATATATACAAGCACACACATTTTTATGGAGTGCTGTATATATACATGTGCACACATGTATCCACACACAAAACCTGATGCACAAGTTATAGATTTTAACTGGTTTGGTTTTTTTTACATGTCTGTTTAAGTATATAGAAACATTTTGGTTTTTTATAAGCCATTAGGAACAAAACCACTCTTCCCATGAGCAATATGCGCCTCATACTCTGAACAGGCAAAGAACACACTTTTCTTTAATTCTTTTCAAAACATGAAGCAAATAACTATGGAACTGCTCATTTTACCTGTAAAGCTGTTTTACCTCTGAGCAGACTGCCCAGCTGCACCGACTGAAGCATGGACAGGTTACCTGGTGCTCCCTGGCTTGGACCATTGCCATTCCTCAGCAGGGCATCCTTAACAGGGAGCTGCTTTCTGATGCTGTGCTTAACCTTACACAGAAAAGCCTGTCTCTGTCTTATCAGTGTTAAGTCTTTTGGTTCACTTCATTCCTGATAAAATAGTTTCAAATCCAACAAAGGGACCTAAAAGTCTGCCAGGAAGGGTTAGGAGAGAGAGCAGAACCTGAAACCATTTGGGAGCATCAGGAGATGGGGCTTCAGTCAAAGGTGACTTCATGGGCGAGAGGGCATTAGGAACATGCATTTGGCTCATAGCCTGCATCCAAACCTGACCACAGTAACCCACGAGGGGAGGCTGGCTGAGAGGTGAACTGTCCACATCCATCCCCATTGTAAATGGCATTATTAGCTTTCCAGGAAAAAAAAAAATAACCCCAAAAAAATAACCCCCCTTCAGAGTGACCCATTCCACCGCGATACCCGCACTGCTTTCAGGGGCATCAGCCTCCTCTCCTTACTCAGGTAAAGCAATCCCAACAAGAGCCAGCCAGGAACAGGGCTTTTGCTTGAGAATTTGCTCCTGCTCCCACCGACACCAGAAGCGAATTCCCAAGCAGCCAAAGTGGCTGGAGATGCCCCGTCACAGGACCAGGCCCAGGACTGCTATGGGCACCACTCTTCTCCTGAGAGGGATTTCAGGATAAGGCCGTGGTGGTGGCGGGCGCTGCCTGGAGGGAACACTGCTGAGCTTATACCAAAGAGTCTTAGGACACCTCTCCTCACCTGAGTTGTAACCAAGACATTTTTACCCCGAGAAACGGTCCTTCTTTCTACTACTCTTCCTCCTATCCTCCTCCTCTTCCTCCTCCTTTGTACATAAGGATGATAACTATGCATTTAGCAAACAAAGAGAAAGCACTTACCCTTTTCTATCTTGCTGCGTTTGGGTGCATTCAAAGGCCCAGGGGCTAATTTTGAGACTTTGCTTAGCCTCCTGGTTTATTATTGTGGTGTGGTTAGCTTTACAATACATTTGGTAACTATTTGCTAAAGACAAAGAAGCAAAAGGTAAGGAATAGCTACTTCCACGTGTTAAAAAAAAAAAAAAAAAAGAAAAAAAAGAAAAAAAAAGTGTGTAAAGATCTACTATTTATAGTGTGAACCAAAGACGCTACCTCACTCGATTTCCATTGGTGATTTTAATCACATTGATGATACCAAAGAATACCAAAGATTTTTCATGCACGGCCTCAGTCTGGAAAGGGAACTCATTCTCCTTCTTACCCCTGACCCCCCTCCTCACCTTCACTCAGTGCGTAACCTTGTCTTCATTCTTAATGGTAATGCTAATAACCTTACGAATACTTCTCTTGCTACAACTGCTACTACTGATGATGATAAGGATAATAATAATAATAATAATAATAAAGCTCTAGGCAAACATGTTGCAAACTTTGTAAACTCATAGGACGAGTGCCTTGCTTGAACCAAAGTGTTAAACCGCTGTTGACCTCTTTATCTCTCACCTTATACTCTTTGAATACCTCAGCCTCTTAGAAAGGCCACTAATGAAAAAAGGAATAATTCTTCACCGTGGTGCTTTTTGCCGTGCAACCATGCAATGAAACTTTCTTTGATACCAAAGGAAAATGTTTTTTTCCACTTTCTTGCTGACAAACCAAAGGTTCCCTCCTCTTTCCCCCAAAGCAGCTTGAGTCCCTCAGCCCAGACAGGCCGTGCATCTCTTTTACCAATTCCTCCAAATACCTCATAGTAATAAATCTTTAGGGTTATGTTGTATAGAGAGTCTATGTGATAAGGCAGAACTTACTAGTTTGATAATTGTTAAGGTTACTTAAAAAAAGCTTTATAATTCTTATTTATTTTGTAGGGGTTGTTTTGTTTGTATGTTCCTTTTATATCGTTTGGTTTGGGTTTCTTCTTTTTTTCCTTTTTTTTTTTTTTTTTGGCAGAACTTCTCTGTTATACTCAAGGAAGATCTTATTCCTGGGAATGTTTCAAAGTGGGTAAAGATCGCTGTTTGCAATGAATGCAAGAAAGGGAAACGTGGCTTCGATTTCTTTTGTTTCAAGTACGATGCTTTGTGTTTGCTAGTCGATGTTCTTTTCACAGGGTAAAAAAAAGATATTCTCTGCTGTGATAAATGGTTCCTATTTTTTCTCTATAATGTGCTGTGACTTTAATTTAATTACATTTTGTATACACTTATTTAATCACTGCTTTAATTTATGACTATGTAGTTTAAAAAAAAAAAAAAAGAAAAAAATTGTATATAGTAGATTCAAAAATGGCCAAAGCTTTATGTTACAATCTTTTCATTATTGATGCCGAGATGAACTGAAGGAGAGTGCTTCTCTTGACTGCAGGGTGTATCTTCAGCCTCGTCTTGGCATGCACTTCCACCCGTGTTACAAACACTGCCAGGTTATCCCCCCGGGCCTCCTTTCTCCCCAACTTGTACATGCCAAAATGAGTGTTTCAAGGTAGTACTTTTGTCACTTAGAAAGCAGAAAGGCATTATTAGTGTGTTTTTCCTTTAATTTATTTGTCTTTTTCTAGAGAGGTTGCTTTGTGGGTGAGACCCACACATCCAAAGAATTTAAAAGTCGTTTAATGTTTAAAAGCACTGGCATTTGTGAGAGACTTTGCTGAGTTTTTGTTTTCCTTCGCCATTCGCACGGGTAGCGCAAGTAGCGGGCATATGCCTTGGGAGAAAAGCTAACTTGAATTTGGAAGCCTTGCTCACGGAAAGGCCTTCGCCAGCCCCCCAGCATCCGGGGCTCTCCTCCCTGGGATGCGCAGGGGATGTCCAAGGGGCAGCGGGCGATGGGACCGTGCCTGCCACCCCTGCTCAGAGAGTGCTAGAGGGCTTGGGCCACCACTGTGTCCCTGCTCTTCAGCCAGAGCCCAGGCAGGGATGGGTCAGGTCCATGGGTGCTGCCGAGTCCCCCAGGAGCTGTGGCCTCATCCAGGCTCAGGGACCATGGGACACCCCCAGTGCCCTGGCTGCTGGCAAGCAGGGAGGGACCTGCGCAGCACCCCACTGAGGGAACCGGCACAGCATCTCTCTGGGGGGACCAGTGCTGGTCTGCCCTGGGCGCCTGCAGCTCAAGGGAGGAAAAAGCAGTTTTGAGTTGAAAAACAAAAAAAAAAAAAAAAGGAGTAATGACAATGATAATTCTGCAAAGCTGATGGTGGCATCATGGCACAGAAATAGGATGCCACTCACCTGTATTTTATTTGCGTAAAGAATAGGTTCTGTTTCAACTAAATGTTGTGTACTGACATGGTTTGTGATGGCTGTAAATATTTCCTTTCCCCACACGGTAGCTGAGCTCCAGGTGTACCTTGGTTTCCTTTGGGGAGATAGCAGAGGGGTTGAGGAAGGGAAGGACAAGGGCAGGATTTGAGCTTTTGGTCAGAAGTTACACTTTCTAGATACATTTTTGTACTTCAAGTATTGAAATGGGGCAATAAAGACGCTCTGAAACACAGGATCATTAAATGGTCTGTTGGTAACCATTGGCTAAATGTCTGGTTTTAATACCTAAATTAATGCCGTGCAATGAGTTACGCTTCACATGGAGGGGGGGAGGCAAAGTATTAGTCTACAAATCCAGCATGAGCCGTCGAGCACTGGACAGAACCATACGTAGGAAGACATGGTTTCTTTTCCTGTTCTGGTACTTTGATTTTTTGCAGCCTGTTCTGCGTTTATCCCATCCTCCCCATGGAATCACATTAGTTTTGCAGTCCGACCCGAACAACAGTATTAAATGAAAATAAACGTTAAAGCATTGTCTTTTACTTGCTTTGGTAGTTGTCTTCGTAACCCCCTGCCCACAGTCAAGTCCCAGCTGAGCCGGAGCCTGGGTCCCCCTTGTTCCCCCCCCCACCTCCCGCCTCCCTGTTAGCTCCATCCGCTGCCGCGCAAAGAGGGCGCCAGAGACAATCACAGGTCCCAGATCCGTAGAGGTAGGAATTCTTCCAAGAGCAAGAGGGAGTTGTTCTTCCAGAGCAATGAAACAAAACCAAAAGAGAAAAAAAATAAAAATAAATAAAAAAAAAAGAAATAAAGAAACCAAGCGAAGATTTTGATAAACGACAACGTTGCTGTCATTTTTAGTTTGCCCATTAGGAAGCAGTAGTAGTTTATGCGTTGCATCTGCATTTCAGACTAAGTGATTATTGTACCTAATTACAGTTGATTGCTGATATTTCCTCAATCTCTCTCTCTTAGTCAAGCGCTTCTTCTTCTGTATTTTTGTGTGTAGCGATGACAAGTGTAATGCGCTAGGCATTATTCTGGTTTGGTTATGAGTATCTCCTGTACTGCGTTAAGATTTCCTTCAGTTACTTTTTTTAAGCTTTGCTACTGTTCTCACTTTATGCCGTGCAATATCATCTGCTGTGTTTGCTAAGCAAAGATAAAAAAAGAGAAAAAACAACAAAAAAAGGAAAAAAAAAGGAAAAAGATTAAAAAAAAGAAAAAAGCAAGTGATGATGTCATCATGCTTTTCAGTGTTACAATGTTTCAGCGTTACAATGTTTCAGCGTTTATGTAGTCACAAAAATGTAGTAAATAAAAGGTTGGATTTTCCAGCACTTTAAATTTAGACATTTCTTGCCTTCTTTCATTTCTCCATGTACAGCTGTCCTATGGGGGTCACGGGAGGGGGACACAAACCAGCATCCTGGCTTCATGGTGCTCTGTCTTCTTCGCTGCTTCCACCCATGCTGTGTTCTGCATCCCCCATCACAGCTCCCGGCAGTGCATGCTGCATGTGGAAAGGGGAGTGCGGTTCACACCAGGTGCATTTCTCTAATTGAGGGAAAAAAACATTAAGAAAATAAGTGAAGCAAATAATGTCGGTTTCCTTCGTACCGTCCTAGGGTATGGATGGCACCAAACTAATTCACCGAGGTGTTTCCTTTTGTGTGATGGAGTCCACCTCAGGCCACTAGGATCAATATTTAATTGTTTAAAGGGATATTGTATTCCTTTCCTGTCACTGTTGTTAATGCCTCCGCACTCTGTAATCCCACGGGGTCTTTTCCCGGGGATCTGATCAGAGAGATTACCCATCACTCGGGAGTGGTGGGAGGAGGGTCCCCAGCCGTAAAAGATTCAGCAATGCATTGAACCGCTTTCTCTCTATCTCCTAATGAAGTGATGGAGCGTGTGCCACAAAATTTAACAGGGTTTTGTGGCAAATCAGGTTGCGCTGCTGAGAGGAGGATTAAACCTTCATCTTTGTCCCATAAATCATGGCATCAGCTACATTTATTCTGATGGATGGTCTGGACTCTACTGACAATATTTTATCTCTGGAAGCGCCTGCAGCTTCTGCCCTGATGTGCAATTTCTTTTACTGCTAAGCTGAGGGAGGCACTGAGCACATCCATTCAGAGAGCTCCCCTTGGTCTTCGTATCCCAAGACCACGCCAGAAACCAAAGCATCACCAGCAACCCACATCCAGGGCAAGAACAAAAGCAAAGGGGAGATGGCAGGTCAGGAATGTCCTTTGTCCACAGGAGGGACTCTGGGATTTGCTCTCTGCAGCGTAGTTTAGGCCAAGCCTGGCAATATCTGGCACTCAGTTATGTCAGTAGCTATGTGGGGTGGTGCTGGCCAGGGCCACAGTGCAAAATGAGGGCTCCGGCATACCCTGCTGTGTGCAGCACCCTCACCCAGGAAAGGAAAACACCTCCAGGGACACAGCAAAGTGCTTTTTTCTAGACAAAATGATCTGGAGGTGCCACAGGGGTTGAAGCCCATAGGGCAGCTGTGGGGACCGTTCTCCAGGCCTGGCTCAGCTGCAGCAGGTCCCCGGCTGTGACCTCTCTCTTCACCTCCCATCCCATATTTCTCTCTCATTTGAGTGAGGAACAAAGCAGCGGTGGCTGGGTGCTGCCTTCATCCACCCTACCTGGCATAAGGCCCATGGTGGTGGCAGCACAGGGTGATGCATCAGCTGCAGCCCATTTGCAGGTGATCAACCCAGGCCAATAAAGCTCCCAGGGATGGGCTATGGCTCCTCAGCAAAGGGGTCTGGCGTGTTTGGAGAGAAACATCGGTTGCTTTGTGCTCAGAGTTAAGCTGTTCGGGGCTTTGTGTTTGGATGCGCTGGGCCGTGGCTCAGGTGCCCTGTGTGAATGGACCAGTGCCGCTGTCAACGTTATAAATTAACAGTAAGTGCTAAAAGCCTAAAGCAGGCCAATGAGGGAGGCAGGCAGGGGGGTGGAGGGAGGTGGTGCCTGCGGGAATGGGACCCACAGCAGGGAGCATCCCTGTGGGGAGAGGGCTCCCGGCAGGTACCAGGACAGCGGTGGCAGTGCTGGGGCTGCCCGAAGGCCAGGGCTGTTCCGGGACAAGCCTTGAGCAGTTTTCTCCCCACCTGGGCACCAGGAGCACTGCTGCAGGGAGAGGAGCTGCAGAGCACCCAGTGCCTGTGCGGGCAGCTGGGCTGCTGCTGCTCTCCCTGGGTGACAGTCGCTGCTGGATGGAGACAGCAATACCGCACCCGTGTGTCTGGGAGCCGGGTACTGCTACTGATGTACAGGAAAAAGCCCTTTGTAAAAACCTGCCTGTTCATCAAGCAAAATAATCTCCTGCACAAGGGAGGTGTCTGGAGTTTGATTCTCAGTTATGCTTTTTGTACTAATAGTCACTTTCGGTTAAGGGTGATCAGGTGGGAGAATTAATCCTTGTTATCAGCTTCATTAGGAAGAACTACTGCAATGCAAAGTATAAATGTCTCATGTGAGTGAACTCCACAGTTGGCTACTGGTACATAAACCATATGAAGCTCAGGATAGCAACTCAAAAGGGCTGGCAGCAGGAAGAATAGAGAGGTGAGCCGTTGTTGTGTGCTTTGCCCTGGGCACACACTGTTATTCCTCTGATCACACAGAAGGACCTTTAGTCTGACCAATGGTGGTCACTCTTTTGTTCTGGTATCCTTATGAACAAAGCACAGCCTGCAACTTAGCAGATGTGTCCCCAGAGCAGCATTGCTTAGCCAAGATCTGTCTGCACAGGTTGGCATGGCTCCTTGAAAGAGCTGCTGTAATGTGTATGAGAAGGTTAACGAGTCCTTCCCTGTAAGGGTGAAAAGGTTTTTGAATGTTTGAAAGTAGAAGCAGCATCTAAGCTGGCAGTGAGTAGCCAAGCTACCTCACTTTGTGGCCACGGCCAATGCTTCTGCAAGTACATCTCTTTCACTTGCAGGTTTGGGCTCCTGGCGCTCCTCTTGCCAACTCATAGAACTGCACTTAAGCTTTTCTTTTGGTGGACAAGGATGGCGATTTGAACATGTGCCGGGCACAAAGCCCTGTGGCTCAGAGTAGTGTGACTCCCCTGCTGTGCCTGGTACAAAAAGGTTGGGTAAAAGGTAGCAAAGCATCTTCCTAAGAGCCTCTCTCAGCAGTCATTGGTCTGTAAGGAGCAGGGACTGTGAGGCAGAAGGAAGGCCAATGGCAGGGCACTGTGTGAGCCCCCTGTCCCACAGGAGTGACTCCTGAAAGGGGCTGCTGGCAGGCAGGGAACAGCCACCTCTCCCCTGGCAGCATGTGCTGCCTGGGGTGACTTGGCTACAGAAGCAACCGTGTTCATTGCAGATGTCCCCAGTGATGCGGGGACAAGGCCAGTGAATTACTCAAATTACTTGAATCTCCCCAGCGGTGCACAGAGATTCAATCTTGGCATGGCATTAAATCAAGCCAGTGACATAGATCAAAGGATACTGCTTTAATCACCTCGTTAGGCCACAGACATCATTAGTTACTCATTATGATGTGTTGATACCAGCATTCTCCGTAACACAGTTATGTACACTCGCTATCAGACATTTTTCTCATCAAATGGGATGTCAATACCTTAACATCTTAATGAGTTACAGTCAATATCCATTGCAATAAAGCTCGTGTTTTCTCATGATTTCATCTACCCTTAGGGTTTTGATTAAAATGGCTGCTTTTTCCAGGTAATTGAGGAACTATGGAAATTCCACATAGGAACTAGCACATGCTGCTACACAGGCTCCAAAAGTCTTAGATTGTTTCCAAGTGCTTTAGAGACTACAAGGTAGTTTGCTATTTTAATATAGATTTTTGGGTACTGTTGCTCAATTCTGCTTTCCCAATCACTGGTAAAACAATTTTAGCATCAAAGAAAGTAATTAAAATATCCAAGAGTGTATTGGAAAAATGTTACAAGCCAGTCATTGGTTTGCAAATGTCTAAGAATGAGAACAAGTGCTGCTGCCAGGTGAGCATGGGTTCAGATGAAGGTTTTCTGATTTACTGCATTGGCAAAATATCAAATCATTTGCAGGACATGAAAGCAGCCAAAACAAGCTGCAGTATTATTTCAGGCTTAGGTTTGGCAAGTGGAAGTGTGTACAAGTCCCCGTTTTCCAAGTTAGGGGTAAGGAAGGGGGCCTATAGTGATGCTGGGGAGGGACTCTTCATTAGGGACTGTAGTGACAGGACAAGGGGTAACGGGTTAAAACTTAAACAGGGGAG
>JBCJKH010060073.1:0-12119 GCA_039877255.1 Loriculus beryllinus | reverse complement strand
CTCAAGACTGCTGCTCAGCCGAGAAAGCCAAAATGGATTCAAATGGACTTGTAGAGAACATGCGAGGAGCGAGAGATTAGCTGCAAGTTCAGAGAGTGAGGAGGAACAAAGTCCACCTGTATTTTCCATGCAAGAAAAGAAAGAGGAATTTGCAGCTTCCCTTATCTGAATATCATCAGTCCCCCAGACGGCATAAATGGGATTTGTTTTTGCATGTATAATGGCTTTTTAGTTCTTTGTGTAAGTTTCTCTTGCAAGTTTGTAAGCTGATACTAGCAAGGGAGAAGCAGCATTTTATCACAGACATTAAAAATAAAAGATGAACAATTTCATCCTCAGTGTTAACTACTGACATAAAATCTCGCTGTGTTTGCAACAAGACAAATGAGAGAAATAAGTGTGACATTTACCATAATATCAAAACTAATGCTGGGGGGGGGGACGGTTTACCCTCATTCACCAACAATGTTTCTTATAACCAAAAAGCCAAACCCTGAGCTGTCAGAGTGGATGACGTGAGAATCCACCCGCCTGACAACTGCGTGGTGTCCTGCCGCACTCGGGACCAGTGTGTTCTCCATCCAGGCGTAAATTATATTCACAAAGTCAGTTAAACTAGTAGGTATTTTAACACTTCCCACTACAACACAGAAGAATACTAAGTAGTTTGATTAAATTCTTTGTGGGGTTTGTTGGTTAGTATTTTGCAGAAGCATGGTGGGTTTTTACCTGGAAATCTGTTCCTGTATAGGTATCTGGTGGCTTGCTGGTCAGAATTAATCTGGTGATCAAATACAGCTTTTATTGCTCCCTGATAGAGTCACACTATCATTTGCTGTGCAGGTAGAAGACAACCTGTGCACTCTACAGCAGCTTGTACAGAATGACTGTGCTTCATTTCATAGGCTGCAGCAGCATAGGCTTGAAATAAACTTGAGGGTGCCCTAGATGCAGAGATGAGCTAGGAGATGTTGCTCCTTTTCCATTAGCTAATCATTTTTACAAAGGATAGTATTTATCTTTCAGTCTCCGTTCACTTACCAATATCAGCATCCTGTTACCATCTGTCTTTTGGGTATGTCCATGCCCTTCAGTGCACGTGTCTGCTCAATACTGTGCAGCCTCCTGAAGAACGCTTAGATTTTCTCATCCCCAGATTTGAAGTCACGGAGAGCATTACTAAGTGCCAGGACACTGATGTGTGTGCTGAGCCAGGTCTCTGTAGCAACTATAACAATTAATTGCTTTGAAATTGCTTTCATTTTAACATACAAGTCTAAATCAGAGCTAATCAGATGAATTACTGGCCATAATTCACTAGGGGGGAAAAAGTCAAGTCACAGAAACTTTCTGGAAATAAAGAACAGAGATGCCTCAGGTGTAATAGCCGGGGACCTACATCCTCCTCCACACCTATTCAAATTCAGTCAGTAATGGCCACAGGTCTGACATTTGCTTGTGTGAAGTGAGCTTGTGATCACAGATCACTTCTTGTATGACAGCTGTGAATTGTATCTTTAAGACAGAAACTCCTACAAGCTGATACGGAGAAAAATCATGGCTCAATGATAAATAATACAGTTGTCCCACATATGTAGGAAAAAAATCCAGTCTGTTTTTCGGAGACAGACCAGAATACTGACTATATCTGCACAAGTTTTACTGGGAGGCCCAGGAATGTGGGTTAGTGGAAAGGAGTGGGTTTGTCCTTCAAAATCTCAGTGTGTGGTTAGTCATTAATGACAGTATCACAGTGCATCAGCTTATCATGGATAAACTTTCCCATTCATGGGTAAGGCAATTCCATTAAACCTTTTGTGGGCATATGCTGAATTGTGCTCTCCATTTATGCTCTCTTTCTTTTCTCTGGCTGAAATTTTGGTTCAGCATAAACTCAGGCAAATTCGATAAGGAACATAGTGTTGTACCTCAGACATAGGTATCTTTTAACATAACTGTGATTTCATCCGATTGTATTCATAACAGAGTTCTGATTAACACTGAATTTAGTTCAACCTAAGAGCCCCTTACTGAATAATATCTCTGAGCTGCTAGCAGCTTGATACTGAAGTCACTAGGGTGTATCTGTCAGGGACTTTGGGTCCAATTCACGCTGTTGTAGACCTCTCCATAGGTAATGCAGGGGGAGGTCTAGGAATAATGGATGTTGAGAGTAAAAATCTTCTTTATCACTGTCACATCATCTGTCACTTCTCCCATACAGCTAGGACTTCTGTGGGCTCAGCTCAGGGTGGTGGATTTGTCTGTACAAAGCACTGGTAGCGTCGTGAGAGCTCATACCCCTGAGGTGTATGTATGTATCACCAGCCCTATTTCATGCTTTGGAAATTGAGGCACACAGCACTAAGGGCCAGACCTATAGAATACTTTTGTGTCCAGCTTCTACAACCAATGAATAGAGGACTTGGGTATCTCTACTTGTGTTGATCTTGACTTGAATGACTTGTCATAGGGCAGATAATCAGCAGCAGAACAAGTAATTAAAGATGAAGCCCTTGAGTCCTGGGTCAGTGCCCTCCCTACGTGTTTAAGTGTTTCATTCCGGCCTTGTACTGTGTTCTGTCTGCTTGGTTTCAACTTCTGGAACTTTTGACATTGATCTGAAGCTCAGGTATTTGGGAAACTTTGTTTAATCCTATAGGACATTTTAACTGACTTCTTTTCGTGATCTTTGACAGTTTTCTCTTCTTAGCTTCTGAAAAAAAGGCAGAAGACCCTATCAGATGATTCAGTTATTCAGTAAAAATCTTCTTGCTGTCTGTTACTAATGTCAGGATGAAGGAAATCTTGCTTCAATAGCTTTCTCGTGAAATCGTGATTGGCATATTGTTTTCCAGAGTACAGCCAAGCTCATTACCCCAGGCCACCTCAGTGCGTGTTGTTTAATTTGAGGAACAGTCATTGTAAAAGTCAGATAACAACTTGCACTTTGTGGGAATCATTTTGCATCATAAAATGAAAAACATATTGCAAGTCCTAGTTAGATTTTCTAGCAGGGTTTTGATGTTTTCAGCTATGTGTAGAGATTTTTAGTTGATCATCCATGAGGAGGATTGCTGTCCTTCACAGGTCACTGAAGACAGTGCTGAGCCATTGAACTGTCTATTTGTACAGGTTGTAGATGTCTCTTTTTTCCAAGTTGCCGAATGTGTTTAACAACCCTCAGGACTCAGTACCTTTAACCAAGAGATGAACCAATACCTTTGTAAAGAGAGAACCTTTGATTTCAGAATTTCATAAATTTCAATTATGTTTTCTTAGTCCAAATGCTGCATTACGATTGCTTCAGTATCCGAATTCCTTCCTTATCATTTTATTTCAAGTGCAAGGCTAGCTGAAATGAAACTGACTCATCTCAGACCGAAGTGATTCTCAAAATTAATACATGGGAATTAACATATGTACTTTAAATGATCATATATGTAAGCTACTTATTTGAATGCTTTAGATATGAATTCTTGTTTCTTCTGTGTTGACTGTAGAAGAGGCTGAGTTGCATATTTCTGAGTAATTATTTAAAACTACATGAGAACAGAAATTAATTCAGAATGAGAGGGCATAACCCAAAAAGTTGATGAATTGCTAAATCTTAAAAACTTTTGAGCTGTGATGGCCTTTGAAAAATTTCAGCCTCAGATGAATTTGACTTAGAAACTTAGGAACAACTGAAGAAGGGGGGATGGAGGAAAGCAACTAGTTGAACTGTATATTTGGTAGTTAGCCACAGTACAAGAAATAATACAGTATCAGCCATGCTGCTTGTGTTTGGCTGGAGAGAGTAGCTCAGGCTGCAGGTGTGTGCATACTAACACAGCCATACACACACAGGTTTTGTGACTAGTCTTGAAAGCAGTCAGCCAGTTATGAATGTCCCTTTGCTATTTCCTCATGGTCAGCCTCCTCACTAAGACAGTTCTAATTGCAGATGAAGATACCTTTACTCAAAATGTTAGTTGGAGCCTCAAGCCTGCCAAATGGCATGCCAGCTGCATGCTTTGCTCGGGAGAATTTACAGGCTGAATGTCAATCTCAAGGTAAAAAGAGAAATTAAATCATAACTAAGCTAACACTAAAGATGAGATCTTTTCTGAGAAAATGGGCTTAACTTCATACATATGGAAGACAAGGGAGCTTGTCCTTGATTCCTCTTTGGATAAGGGGTGCTTAAGAGAGGTGCATTGTTTAAATCTCTTGCCCATACAACAGTAGCCTTAGCAGCTGAATTGGAACAAAGATACCAACCTTTGATCTGAGGTTATTTGTCTCAATACAGCTCATAATTACGAGAAAAAATTATGGTAATAAATAACAAAGAAAAATGCTGTGCAAGTGAAAGTCACTGCCTGCAGTATGTATTGGCAGAACATAGCCCTGCCAGGATAGGGAATAATGAAGGTTACAAGATAATGTAATAATAAGGGAGCAGGGTGAATTTCCTTGCCACTCAGTCACTGGATTTCTGTCCCTGTTCCATAATGTCAAAATATTTAACAGATGTAGTTTAATAAAAGGATCAACTGATTAAACACATGCACATTAACAGACAGAGACAAGAAACAAAACTGTTTTGGTCCTGATCTAGCAAATGTTACAATGCAAGTAGTCTGTGAGAATGACAGGAGGGAATCCGTTCTGTGTTACTCTTAACAGAAAGCACACTTCACTGCACTTGTAACTATGGTAGCTTTAAATTATAGGATGGCATTTTGATTGCAATGGCAAAGTACTCTGTTTAGTGATTATAACAGGAGCTCTCATGCACTTAATGTACTGTTCTGGAAATAAATAACTGTAAGCTCTGCTAAAAGGATATTATCTACAATCATTAATGTTGTATGTCCTGACTTTTCCAACTTTCTTTTCAGGTGGATATGTTGCTAACAGTCTAGCAATTATGACAGATGCACTTCATATGTTAACTGACCTTAGCGGTATTATTTTGACCCTGCTTGCTCTCTGGCTGTCTGCAAAATCTCCCACAAAGAGGTTCACTTTTGGATTTCATCGCTTAGGTATGTAGGTATCAGCTTTTGTTATTAACAAAGCATTTTAAGTAACTCTAAAGATAACCTAATTCTAGAAGTAGAAGTAACTAGAAAGAAAGCAGCAATAAATCCAAGAGTTGCTTTATGTTTAACACCCTGGCACTAATGTCCTTTCACTGGCCACTGTACAGCCACTACATAGGTTGTATTGTGACAAGGGAATAGATAATAATAAAAAAACCCAAACGTTTTTGAAGTGTAAACCTCAGCCAGAAGTGAAGTTTGATGGCAGTTTCACTCACGGGAAGTTAGATGAGCCTCTCCGTCTCTGTGAGACTAGGACTTAGCAGATTCAGAGTTAAGTTCTGAGTGTTTGATTCATCTTCCAGTTTAAAGAGGAAGGTTGGGGAATTGGACACAGGATGTCATTGTAAATATGACTTCCTACAAATGAACCATGGCCTAGAAATTTTACAAGGGGTTCAGAGGAGGGAAGCTGTCTCCAGCAAGAACAAGGGTGGATATGCAGCTCTGTTTGATAGCCCATCCATAGTTACTGGGCTGTTGCAATATGTGCACCTTTGTGCTTTGGAATCGAAGCTGTTGAGCAAGAGAAGGACACGTTCTTTGGTCATTCACTGGTATACCACTGTTGCTGCATGTGGGACATGCTGAGGAGCTTGTTGGTTCAGGAGCTGTACATGTCATTTGTTGTTCACAACAGATAATTGCCAGTGCCCAGGATTTATGAACTCCCATTCTTCAGTAGAATTATGACACTGGAAGAAGGCCCTATTCAATATGAAAAATGACATCTTAATCCAGAACTAAAAAGTTATGTGGAGCATATTATTAGAGGGCTCTGCTCTAGCAGAAGCCACATAAATCAGTATTCCTTTTGCACTCCCCAAATCACACAAAGAGATCAAGATGTCCCATGGTTTGCAATACAGTAAGTTACTTAACCTCTGCCCCTTTCAGGTGTATAAACAAAGTAGTATAAACAGAATTATGTGCTAAACCTTGGAAAGGTATTTTCAGGATTCATTACTTCACATTTGGAAATTTAATGATGATAAAGGGTGCTTTCATGTGGTTGCTAACTGGATATAGTAGTTCATGATATACAGCTGCAGGTCTTGCAGACATTTAACCAAAAGCTTCAAAGCTTTATATTTCATAAAACAGATAATTTCTAGTGTCACAGTTTGCTACCTCTGCTCTATACATGCTACAGTATATTTTTCAAGGAATTTCAAAGTCTTGTGCAGTCATTTGCAATTCATATTTTGGCTGCTAGAACAGCAGCAGAATTCAACAACTCCATCGCTCCTAGTCATTTGTCATCAGTTAGTCACTAGTGCATGAATACGTAACTCTGTACACTAGCAAAGATCTTTGGGGCTTTAGCAAGAAAGCATTAACACTGCCAGCATTTCCCATTGCAACCTTTTCTTTCAGTAAGTTTTAATTTTGCGATAGGAGCTACCTTAATAGTGAAACCTGACTCTGAAGGTACCCCCTGGCAGTTGTTCATACTCTTCAGAATGATGTTTGCTAGCATTCATGCATACTTTAACCCTATTTAGAAATCATGAGTAGTTTATATATCTTTGTAACTTCTCTAAAGCTAAATAGTACATACATTGAACATGCCATGGCCTAGCTTAAAACCAAGAGTTAATCTTCAGAAAAATAAACTTACTTAACTATTAAAATTTTACTCAGTTCTGTAAATTTTCACTGAGTTTTAAAATAGTTTGAGGGCTTCACTGCACTTGGCAAACAAAAATTCCTGAGGATTCCTGCCACCTCACCTTTTAGGTTTTTTTTCCTTCTCCCTGTTTTATTGCCAAGAGAAATCCTGGCCAGACTAACCCAGCATGGCCCATGGGCCAGATGTGGCGCATAGAATTAGTCTGTATTGCCCAACATCTCCCTAGGAACAGCTTCTCAGTTCTGCAGCAGTTACTCCCCGTTTTCTGCTGTCCGGTGCCAGGAGGTGGTCAAACACTAGAACAGGTTGTTGAGTCTCCACAGTTGGAAATACTCAAAACCCAACTGGACACAACCCTGAGCAACCTGCTGCAACTGACCCTGCTTTGAGCAAGACCGTAGAGTTTCCAGGGGTTCCCTTCTACCTCAGCCACTCTGTGTAAATAGCAACAGTGCAGCCCTCTGTGAAGGAGTCTGCAAGTGGGGAAAAGAGTTTCTGTGTCTGCAGTGAGGAAGGGGAAGTGAGTAAAGGCCCTGCAAGAGACCCCCAAACCTTGACCTAGGTTCTGCAAGTACAGAATAACGAGATGGTTCAAAATTACTATACACAGGTTTCTTTTTACAGTCACATCTGTGAAATCGATTTGCCTCATTTCAGGCATGGAGTCTGAATGCCATGGCCTAAGGGCCCAGTTTCACACATCAGCAAATGCTGGCAATGGAAGAAGGCTGCTTTGCGGGTATATCCTCGCTGTAACGCATCTTTCCAAATACTCTATATGCAAGAAGCCTGTCAACAAATAATACAGGCTCAACAATAGCTTGGATTTCATGAAAGATGTTAAAACATGACAGAATGTTAAAAAAAGGGTACAGATTGAGCATCTGTCACAATAAAAATACGGTGCATTTGTTTGAAGATGGGAATGTGTATAAGAAATCTCTCATTGCTGACCTGCTCTGCATTAATTTTTAAGATAATCCATACGTACAGTAAGCAGGAAAACATTCTAATGAGCAATGTTTCTGGTGCTCATTATGACTTTTGTTTGCAGAACGATGAATTTTCAAACTTGTTCCCATAAACACTGCATTGTAAAGACAACAGGCATATTAAGGTGTCTCATCAAATTCCAGATGGGAATTCACACTCATTTTCATTTATCTGAATTCTCTTTGAGTACATAATATGTATACTCCATCTTCAGTTTTATTGTATTTTCAGTGGTGAAAAGGAAGCTGACAGATTCAGAAATGGGTTAGAAAAGTGAAGACAAAATAATGGAAATTGCAGTCATGTCTAAAAAGGTTTATATTCTTGAAGCCAAAATAGTTCTGTTTCACCACAAAGTGGAGATACCTCCTTCTCAGTGAGGCACTGAGGAGATTTAAGCATAGATATGGGACCTGGCATTTTTCCATTGCTGCAAACACAATGTTAGTAATGACAGAATCAGTCAGTCCACTGAGACAGTATACAGTTCATTTCACAAGAAGTGAAAGATGTCTGCACAAATCTACAATGCTGACATTACAGTGGGCCTGTGAAAGAAACTACAAGGGAAACACTGATTTCCATTTCAGAAAATAGGGTTTTCCATTGTAAAACCACAATATGTAATTTCTCTGGTAAATGCTAATGTGCTTCACAAATTTTTTTAAAAGCATTCTGGAAAACCTGTTAAGGAATATACTGAGGTTTCTTCAGGCTGTTGCCCTGAATAATCTGCCTGCTTTGTACAGAGCACTGCCACTTGCACAGATATTTCCAGGATTTTCATGTTGCTCTGAAATAATCTTGAGATTGTGACAGTTGCCATCCAGAGCCTTGTTACTGCCTGGTAATGCTGGTACTGGTCCAGGCACTGACACACTGCGGAACAGCTGAACGTGTGGGTGAGAGTTTCTTCTCCCATAATGATGTTAAAAATTCTGTATGTGGATTAAGTGATTTGGGCGATATTAAAATGCTTATATAGCAGCATGTTTTTTACTGTAATATTCAATAAATACAGTCAAGGCAGTTCTGTGTTACAGATGACACCTTCAGCAGTAACCAAAGCTGTACTACACACTGACTGATCAAAAGCAGAGGCAGAAGTGAGGAACTTCACAGATCAGTATTCTTAGAACTGTGGTAAAGCCAAGAGCAGAATTTTGCCCTTACTGGAGAATAAATCAGGGCAACTTGTGTGAACAAGGGGGAAGAACAACTATTAAAATTCCAAGTAAATTAATTCCAACTCTGATCTTTGAATTCACACAGGAAAGCTGAGATTCTGGTGATCCATCTGGCAAATGACAGTAATGAGTGCTACGCATAATGATAACAGATTACTCAGGCATGCCTATGAATTCACATGCAATACAATGGAGCTGGCATTAAGGTTTTCCCCTGTGTTTTTGTAAAACCCTGTATTAACTTGCTTATAACCAAGAGTCTTAACTGGGCCAATGTTTTCTCTGTCAAGTATTTTGCCTTTTTTATTTGTCTGTTTCTCTTTAAGTTTCAGCTACAACAGGGCAATTATTTTCAGAATACGAAGCTAGAAGTTAAAAATATGTTCATATTAAAAGGAATCTAGTGACCCATTTGAAATACCTATATTCTGTATGGTAGGACCTTAAAACTGTAGTGTGAACTCATTGTCCTCAAGTTTATGTATGCTATTACCAGCCCACTTTCATGACTCCGTTAGTGAGGCAGACAGCACTAAGGTCCTGACCCATAAAATATCCAGGCCTATTCACCTCACATCAGAACAGCAGGAGCCTTGTGGAGAACTATAACCACTTCTCACAGATGTAAACAGCAGCAGAAGGCGCAGGACAATGAAAGGAAGTTTTTTTCCTAATTTTCTCTTTACTTAGGTATATGTGCCCTTTTGCAAATCCCTGCTGATCAGATATAATTCCTACACCAAAATCTTGGTCATAACACTCTTACTTTTGTAAAATATGAATATTTTCTAAATGTAAGATAATGTTAAAACAGCATATTACAGTTATACAGAAACACATTAAGCAGCCCTTCATAGCTGAAATCTGCACTAGATAATGTGTATGTAAACGTATGTCAAGAAGCTTAGACTCACTTTTGTAATGTTGTTTCCTTTCTGTTTGCAGAAGTATTGTCTGCCATCATTAGTGTACTCCTGGTCTATATCCTTATGGCATTCCTCTTGTATGAAGCCATTCAAAGAACTATCCATATGGACTATGAAATAAATGGTGACATCATGCTGATTACAGCAGCCGTTGGTGTTGCAGTTAACTTAATGTAAGATCTCCTTTTCATTAACACTCATAAATGTATTTCTGTATAAGCTGCTAATTCATTCATGGCCTGTATCTTTCTCATGGAAAGTAATTTTGCTGGATATCTTCATAAGACAAGAAATGATACTAAGTATTATTTTTTCAATTCTTTAGTTTAAAAAGGAAAAAGAAAAACCAACCCTAAAGCCTGTTTTTCTTCTTTCACTTTCAGAATGGGTTTTTTGCTGAATCAATCTGGCCACCTTCACTCCCACTCCCATTCCCACCCTCACTCTCATGTACCTCAGTCAAACTCTCCTAACACAGCCCACAGCAGCAGCCATGGGCACAGCAGCCTTGCAGTGAGAGCAGCATTTGTACATGCCCTTGGGGACCTGGTACAAAGTATTGGTGTGCTCGTGGCTGCGTACATCATACGCTTTAAGGTAAGGAATGGCCAGCCTTTGAGGCAGGGGGAATTGTTTCCATTTCAATTCTGGTGATTAAAAAGGGACTTGGTTTTATAAGTTATTAAACAAATATATTGTGATATTCTGTTTTAAGCTTCATATATTCATGCAAAATAAGTAAACTCTATTATGTATTTTGTAACTCTTAGAACAAAAAAAAAATATTCATGAAAGTTGGAGCAAGTGAGCTTATTTTCATACATGCTTTAACACTTCGGAACTTCCCTTGCAGCCAGAATACAAGATTGCTGATCCTATATGTACATATGTATTCTCCATACTGGTGGTTTTGACAACAGTTCGAATTCTGTGTGACACAGGAGTTATTATTCTGGAAGGTAAGATCTGTGCACAGTCTGCAGTACTTTTATGTTAAATACCAATGAGCAATGGCACTTTTTTTGACATCATAATTACCATCTCTAACAAAGTGGATTGTGTCTGGAAACCTGTTTATCCTCTTGCTTCTTTAGTCTGTCGGTCCTTGATAGCTCACGTAAATCACAGAAGGCTTAAGGTGCCTTTGATCTCTGTCAGAATCACTCCATAGGTCTTCATCATTTGGAGACAGTGAAGTGAAACATATGGAACTTTCTGGTGTGTCTTGAGTGGCTGTCAGCTAAACTAAGGTAGCATTTGCCCTGGCTCAGTTCTATACTTGCCCTTTAATCACTTGCAAAGTTAAAGTGAATATGAAAGTATGTAAAAGGAGAAAGCAAGAATAAGACAAATGGCTGGACAGGTGGTTCATGTCTGTCTCATCTTCCCTTTTTCACAGGTACTGTTGTATTACTTGCATGCTTCTACTGTTACCATAGGTGAAGCTACATGTAAAAGAGTGGTGTAAATAGGAATAAGGAAAAAAGGAAAGAAAAGCTGAACACAAACTAAAGCATGTTATCTCATGTGGCAACTTAGAAGGAAAGATGACAGCATTATTTGCATTATCACAGCTAACATACCAACTACAACTGCTTCATCTAGTACTTTTACCGTAAGAAAGTGAAGGTGTCAGGGATAGGAGAAAAATCCTCAGTTTCAGCTGCACCTTCTAGGCTGTCTCATGTGAGATATTACTGACTTTACATTTATTATGTTACAAGGCTTAACCAGGAGCCTCAAAATCTTCAATGTCAAGTTCTTTTGCTGTCATTTAGGAGGAAAAGACAAAACAACCCCAACACAACAATCTAACAAAATGGAAATTCACTGAGAAGGCAAAAATGGTGATATTTGCTTAAGAAACCTCAGTCAGCTCCAAGGCAATAGCTAAGATTTAGCTGAAGAAAACAGATAAGACAAAATAACGGTGCATTAAATTCCAGACGTTTTGAGTTGTAGCTGTTTGCATACGTATCCCAGTTGTTATAAAATCTTCAAATTAATGATGTTATTGAAAGTGATGGTAGGTGGGCTGTATATATGCTAGGGAATTTTTCCAAATCAGATCCATGATCTCCAGAGAATGAACTTGCATTTATATTGGAAACGACTACTACAACATCAAGGTCCTTGCACTTGTATCAGAATTCAGTATTAATTTTAAGTTTCATCCTTATACTAGGAATGCTGAATTAAAAACTTAAATGATTATCATAGAATCATAGAATAGTTAGGGTTGGAAAGGACCTTAAGATCATCTAGTTCCAACCCCCTTGCCATAGGCAGG